>JAPQRQ010000003.1:24210320-24232338 GCA_037367365.1 Apogon talboti | reverse complement strand
CCCGACTTCAATCTCTTCCCATCAAACTCAGCCGCACACACCACCTAATGGAGTGTGTCAGTATGCCCAGAGTTGGCTAAGCATGCACTCAGAATTAAGAATTAATGCCCTGGTGCTAGTTAATGCCTCAAAAGCCAACTGTAATGCACATGCATGTGTATTCTCATGCATTCCATGACACAGATTAGAGAAGACAAAGCATTTTATGGGCAGACAGAGTTTTAGCACAAACAGAAAATTTTAAATACACACACACACATCTACAATATGATAGAATGATCATTGCTGTCACTTACACTGGAAGTAAAGTTCCTCGTCTCCCTCTTGAGAAGCTTTACTGTAGCCGCATTGTCTGAAAAAAGAACCAAAGAGATGCATCAGACAATGTTTTGTCCCAACTGGCAGACACAAACAAATACAAGAACACTCACACACCATTTATCTTGCAATGTACAGCAATAGATTTTATATATATATATAGATATATATATATATGGAGTGTCCCGTAACTGTGAGATGAGAGAAAGTGAAGACAACGTATTAATAGTGGAGACGAGAAAGATACAGAAAGTCCCCTAATGTGACAACACTGTTGAGCAATAGAAAATATGTAAGGCTGAATGAGTGGAACCCCTGTCTTATGTGACTGAGCCAGTCACAGACACACAGCATTATGACTAAAAAGGCTGCGCTGTAGTCGTTTCTCCGTGGTGGAGTTGATATGAGAAAGGTGCGCACGGTAGATTTAAAAGTGAACTTCATACGCATGTGCAAACCTATGTACACACAGAAGTAAGCACACACTGTTATCTCTTATCCTTTGCCACCATGGGGGCGTCTAAAGAGGAGAGAGCTCTCTATGATCTGACTGCTGATGGCTTTTCGGCTTAGAGGAAAAGTCAAACTTGGCTCTTTACGCTCATGTGAATACACACACACACACACACACACACACACACACTGTAAATGACAGATTAACAAGTGATGAAGAGACATTTCGGCCAGCCAGTACCGTGCCTTCTTGGATTAGAGACAGGAACAGAAAACAAGATGGATATGACTAAGGAAGTGAAGTACTGCAGGTTTGAGGTTAAACTGTTCTCTAGTTCAAACAGGGTGCCAATAAAATGTCTTCTAAGTAAAGTCAAGACATACAGTACTGTGCAAAAGTCTTTGTTGTTTTTGCAGGGTTGAAATGAGCATACGTATTTATTTCTCATTCTCTTTTCTTCAGATACAACAGGAAAATATCTTAAAATATGCAAAACTTCACAAAAAAGTGTGAAAATGGATTCTAAAGGTTAAAGTCAGTATTTAGTGTGACCCCTGACCCCATGACAAGAAGCAACACAAACATTTAGAAACATCTGACATGGGTCAAATGAAACCTGGTGTAAAACATCAGAAAATTTATGCAATAAATCTCATATTGTCTGAACAAAAGAGTTCAAAACATGTTAATGCCAAGGGAGGTCACACTTAATACTACCACTTTGGAATATAGAAGCCATTTTTTTTTTCCCTGAAACTTTTATTTCTAATGTTGTACACACTTCCCATATATCCAGATTGGATCTTAATACAGAGACTGAGAAATGTATATGTGTGGTCATTAGAACTTTACTAAACTAACAAACCTAATGTTGGTCTAGGACTTTTACACAGTACTGTATATATCACAAAGTCTGGCAAACTTTTTTTTTCCCTTTAGCTTGGATTAAAGAAATATTTTTACATATGTTCATATCTACAAGTATCATATAAACGAATATACACAAGGGTATTGTGGGGCGTTACCATGTTTTCGGGGATTACAAACAAAATAAAGTCAATCTTGCTAAGAAGATTTAATCGCAGTACAGGAAGACTAATGACATCCAGTTACGTATTATTTATGCTAGTGAAAGATTCAGCCTCTGTAAGCATGTATCCATAGACCTGTGTGCATGTGGGCACATTAGGCATGTTTTAGTGAAATATAATATGTGCTCAGGGATCCGTGCATTAATACGAGTGTCAGAACACATCAGCACTTCACACAGAAACAGTGCACAGCTGAGAGGGAGTACACACAGCGTCACAGGCTCACCTTGTGGCTTTTAAGCATGCATGTGTGTGTGCAGCTGTGTGTGCCTGCCTCTTTATGTGTTTGCACATGTGAATATTTATCAGTTTCCGTGCTGTGGTATGTGCGAGCGTGTACGTGCCAACACTTGTATGAGAGCGCTCAGAGGATTGTGTTTTTTTTACTGTTTTTATTTTTTTTTTTGCATGTGCTTGTCCCTGTGTGTGTTTGAGCAAGGGGATGTGATTGAGGGTGAGGCTGACACATCCCTCAGCCTGTGTAGCAGCAGGGTCTGAGACAAGGTCAGGACCCTGTCTGTCAAAACACACCAGCAGACACATGCAGCACAGATCCTTAGGGCAGGAGCTACCAGACAGGGGAGAAGAGACAAGAATGAATAGATAAGGGAGCACAGCGGAAAGGGGAGCGAGGGGGAAAATGGGAGGGAGATGAGGACGGAAGGGACGACGGTAGCAAGAGGAACAAGATGCAAGAGACCCAAGAGGAGAGCAAAGGTAAGGAAACACTGCAATAACAGGAAAGCAAAGCAGGAGATACATAATCGGGAAAAATAGGTAGTGGGTTGGCATATGTGAGAGGGTTAGAGGAGAGAATGACAAGACAATCAAATGATAGGGAGGAGGAAGGATATTCAAGGAGCAAAAAAGGGGAGTAAGAAGGAGGGAAAGGAAACAAGCAAGGAAGGAAGGAAGGAAGGTAGTGAGTACTGCACGAATGGGAGATTAGGTTAACAAGACACGGCAGGAGAATGTGGTAAGGAAATAGCAAGTGGCACATGAGCAAAACGGGCAAGCAGGAATATAGGAATAACAGATTTGAGGGGCAAGTCAAGTGGTATGAAGTAAGTGAAGGGACAAAGAAGCAACTAAGACATGGAGAAGAGGGGAGTAAAAAGAATAATTGGCAGGGCTGCATGGAGGCAAAGTCCCATGACTGGAATCCTCTCCCATCACTCCTTTTGAAATGTCACAGATGTGACAAAAATGAAATAGCAGATGCAAAGTAGTTCCTTTTGGAGGGTGGCCTCTTTCTGGGTATGAATTTAACAGTCACAGTCTCCATCACATTATTAAGTTCATTCAGTCTTGTGGAAGTGTGTAGTATATTAATGGAACTGAGCCAAGCTGCTTGACAAAAAGGGGAAAAGGGATAAATGTTACTTTTTTTTTTTTTTCTGCTGTGGGGAACTTACGGGAAGTAAATGGGATACGTGAGATGGTTGGACAGCTGAAGTGAAAAAGGAGGAGGAAGTGTTGTGGAAGAGGGGAGTGCAGACATGCCAGTGTACCTGGGCATCAGCTGTGTGAAGGGAGGAAGAGGAGAAAGAAGAGGAGGAGGAGGAAGAGTGGAGAAGGAGGTCGAGAGCAGCACCACGCTAGCAGGAGTTACATTGGAGGAGCTCGAGCAGACGCTGCTGGGGAAGAGACAAAGGAGGGGGAGTGCTAATGTCAATTCTGATCCTCTCCTTTCCTTTACAAGATGCTCAGTCAATGCAGCTGTGAATCCATGCCGTTAAATTTAAGCACTGGACTAAAGCATTTGAGGCCAAAGAACATGAGAAAATGACAAAGTTCAAAAATATATATGTTCTCTGTTCTCAAAATATCACCAGCAGGGTTTGAATCTCTTCCAAACTGGGCTCCAATTGATATTTGCCTTTTTCCGCACACACAAAAAGTTCTGCACCGATTTTTAAATTTCACACTTCAGAAAGAACCAGATGGCTATGGTGAAGCAGAGCGAAGTGTGTGTACGCCAAAACACTCAATATTTTGGCCAAATTCTGTCTCTGTCTGCACAGCCTCATCAAATGTTGATTTTGGCACCATTTTTAATCTTATTTCTTTGTATTTGTTATTTGCACATATTTGGGAAAAAAAAACAAAAAACATTTTAATGCGATTATGAATGTCATCTTTGTAAATGCACGGTGTAAAGTGGTATCGTTAAATGTGCAATACTGGCTGACTTGTAATGCCAAGATGTGGTACTGCTCATAATGTTTTTGTCTCGTGACAGCTGTAAAAAGACATTCATTTAGCTATGTTTATCATCATGTGTGCAGCCAGCTCTCTTGTACTAAAACAGACACACAAAGAAACTTATGCCATGTAAATTCGCCGCCTTCTCTTTCCTCCCCAAACCGCCATTGTCCTCTGACAGACACTGCAGTGATGGAACTAATGTGAAAAATAGGCCAGAAAACGCTTATATCAGCCAAAATATGTGGAATATTTGGGATTTAGTCATCCATTTTATCCATTAATTAAAATAGCGCAGCAGTAGTTTATACAATTCAAACCACAGGTGCATTTGTTTTCTTCTACTGCAGAAAACCTGAGGTGGGGTGGTATTTGCTGCTGAACAAGTATTTTTCTCCGGGGGCATATAAATCAACAAGCGCTCACACACAGGCTGGGACATTATCGTTTTAAGATTAAGATTAAAAATCTATGCTGTTGATTCATTTGTCTGTGATCTGAAACACTAACGGTAGAATACTAAAGGCTGAAATGTTTCAAAAGCTAGCAGGGGCTTTTTTTTTTTTTTTTTTTTTTTTAGAGACAGTGATTTTCACATTAAAAATGATGGGCATCTTTGTAGGGGGGGGTTAATACCTGGCAGCACTGATCTATACAAGATGCGGGAAACATCACTGCTGCGCTTTAGACCCAATCTCTCGGCCTATCCGTCACTCCCTCTCCTCATTTTCCCCTTCAGATCCCGCTTTTTGTCACTGTGTCCCCCTGAGTCAATGGCCCTATAAAATGACCCTCTGCTCTGATTCCCGCTTTGTCCTTTCTTCTCAATCTCCTCTTCATCCCCTGCTCCGGATAACTGGATCCAGATACACCACATATAAACACACGCTCACAGTCACAGGATGGATACATGCACACTGGTTCAGCCAGTGAAGGGTAAACAATCCCTGAATTGGTCAGTCAAGCCTGGGCTTCCTGGAGAATGTTTGGGCAATGCCCTGGAACTTCAGCCCTATCAAACTCTGTCAGGCACCAATGGACACCAATGTGTGCGTATATGTGTGACCAGTTGGGAAGAGATAGGTTTGTGGAGATGATATATCAAATAGAGCAAAATATGTAGCCTTTCATTTATTTATCTATTTATTATTACACCATTTGATTTCTGCTTTTTTTTTTTACTCATAGTGTTTTCTTATGGAGAGAATTCCTGCATAATTTTCAATGTAATGTGCATCTTGTACTTAAGGACTTGGCAGAGAATGGAAAACACACTGAGCCGCAAGTGGCAAAGCATATAACTGGTTGAATACAGCAGTGAGGTATATCAGCAAGCGGACCGCCAAGCACAGTGTGAAGTACAATGCAGCATAATGTGGATGTCAGGTAATGGATATTTTGAGAGTCATTTCACTTGACTTCTAACACACAGAACCAATCTCTGTGCTTTGTATTACACAAATATATTCTTTGTACTGGAGAACTTATTTAAATTGAGTTTAAACACTCCGGCCACTGCAGAGCAATGTCAACAAATACTGTATGATACTACAAACTGTTTTATAGATTATTTGGAAAGCTTCAGTAGTTGCTGTAATTGATAAAAAGGTTACAGAGTGCAACAGATAGTAGGAGAAGTGCAACACCATGGATTAGCATCTTACGCGTCGCTACTTTGCCAGACTATTTATCTGCAAAAGTAATACAAAAAAAAAGAAGAGCCCCTTCAGTCATGTTATAAGATATATATATATAAAATACCAGGTTACTGTTAAAGGGGGTATATGTAGCTAGTGTTTCCACTTTCAAGTTATTAAAGTAGTGATTAATTACAGTGTTTACAATAAAGAGCTCTAATGTTAATACAAAGACGCCAATGTATTTGATTGTAGAGATATGAACTGAATATAGTCACACTGATTTATGTGTCCACTAGGGGGAGTAGTGAGCTACTCTGCCGGTCTCCCACACTAATGGCATAGGGCCTTTGAGCAAAGTGTCAAAATGATGAAATGACATGAGAACCACTAAGAAACAACTTTCAGAGTCAACGAAAGTGACAATGTGATAGAAGCTAGAGAAAGTGTTGTTTGATGCTGAAATCACAATGTTTCATCTACATGAGTGACTTTGATAATGAGGCTTGTGAAGGTATAAAGTGTTTGTAAAATTATGTGGTTTTATTCTCCTTCTGTCTAAAAACAGAGCTAAACTAACAGAGCTGTAATGTAAACTGTCAGCTGATGCAGCATGTGAAGATGATGAGATTAACTGAGATTTGACTATCAAAATAAGTGGCTATGAGTTTTTATTTGAAGAAAAAAAAAAAACAAAACTTGATGCCCTAATACTGATGTGCGTAGACGATTAGCTTAACATTTTACTCAGTGAGTGATACGGTCTGTGGATAAATAATGTTCATGTGTTGGAGGTTTTGGTAGTTTGTGTGTTCTAGTACACAACTTCCCTCTGCTGTTGAGAGTTAATGTCTGCAAAAAAGTTCAACACCTCTTTCGAAATAGTTCAACTGGCATTTCTTTCCCTGAAGCGGCTAAAAATTAATTATCTTTAAATGTAGACTGCTCTAAAGTTTATTTGATTGGCACTGGATGATTCCTACTTCCCTCAAACTCCACTTTCTTTGCAGACTCCTTTCAATAGATGAATGTCCAAATATTGAAGCCTGCACAAACACTATTCTGCAGAGCAAACGTCACTGATTTAAGAGAATGAACTCTGAAAAATACTTATTTTTGAGTGGACAGGGGCTTTAAATATGAAACGGCAGAAAATTAAGTTTTGAACTTAGAGCAATGTGAACAAAACAGGTCAAGGAGGGGCAGAACAAATCCACATATTAGAGCCGCTGACACATACTTTGCATTGTAAGTGAGAATTTAACAAGCATTTTCTGATGAAGAGTGTTTGAGGCACCCCTGTGCATGATCCTGAATGTGAATGCATGCCTTGAATGTGTGCGACCGAGTGTGTCCGTGCCTTCATGAGTGTGCAGAACGACTAATTTGCATGTGTCTGTGTGAGCCGGCGGATCGATGTAACTGAGACCCTCCAGCCGTAGCCGGGAGCTGGCTGTCTTTGCAAACACGAGAGCATGGTAATTGAGGCATCAAGCCATTCCCTCTTTGTCTTTATGCAAAACATGAAGAGCAAGTTAATGGTCCAGCAGCAATGAACAATGGAGACCACTTGCAATGAATGCACTGATAGAAATAAAGAGCATAAAGATAAGCATTATTATTCAATACAAGGCTGTGGATGAGGGGATGACGCTCCCTTCCCGCAAAACAATAATGCATGTAAATACTGTGTGTGTGTTTACTCAGAGTAAACACATTTTTTTCCTCCATATTTCATGTGCCTCTGCTGTTGCCTTCAAATGACCAGTCAAGTACAACTGTATGAAAAATGTATTCCTCGCCGTCTTTCTTTTAACCGATAACAATCCACCCACAAGTGGGCGTACCAGCAAAAAGGCCTGTTGTGTGGTTGAGAGGTGGCACCGGTGCAAATCTGTGCACAAGTATTTGCTTGTGTGTCTGGAGTAAGAAACAGACAGTGCACACTAACTATGCACAGAAACGCTTCGACAATGCATCAGAAAATATCCCTGGATGGATATCAGCTGAATGCCAGCCAAACAAAATTAAAAAAAAAAAAAAAAAAAAAAAAACAACAGCGTTTTGGGCCATGTCTGTAACTGTGTGGGAGTATAAATGTGTTCCTACTCATCTGCATGCATGTGTTACTGCATATACACCAGGAATCACATGTGTGTTTTTGTGCGGGGGTGTGTGTGAGCGAGTTGGCAGAATGTAGAGTTGGACAGGAGTCAAAGAGCAAAGTGGTTTGAACAGCGAGCACAAATGCACTCTTCCCCCCTTTATCTGCTCAGCTGAATAAAACATGCAAGTATGCGGCAAGATATACTTGGAGCAATAAACAACATAATAAAACACGCATCAGACCACCTGCAAAGACGCCAAATGGTAGAACTGACTTGAAATAATAAGGATATCACATTGAGGAGCTGGTTAATTGATAAGACTCTGTATTTTAGAAAAGATCATAAATGTGCATTGATTTAAAGAACCGTCACTGACTATATCACTGTAATCATTGTCATTTATATAATTTTTGGCTTTCTTCTAATTTAATGGTGCAACATGTGACATATATATGTGAATACATTTACATGGTTTAATCATCTTTTTAATTCCATAGTGTAAATGTATAAAAGTATTGGGACACGTCACACATACAAACACATTTCTTGCAACATTGATTCACCAATGAAACCCATGAAATTTGACAACTGAAAGTTAATTGTTTTTACATTCAGTTAATGATATATTTTCCAGAAAAAGACTGTTACAATTTTCTCTGTTTTGATGGAATAATCTCCAAATGTATTCTGAACGGCTATGAATATCTACACGATCACTAATTCAAAACAGGGAAATACTGGCGTTTCACTGAAAAATAAAAATGTTAATATAATAAATGGTGTTAAATCACTTAGGTGAGGTTAAATGTAGAGAACAATTCATCAAGAAGTCGCCACACAAATGGTTCTAGGCCTTAAAGGGTCAACGGAGGATTTTTCTTGCTCAGTGAGTCAAAGAAACCAGATGATTAATTGTTGCTTAAAAATATTATTTCTATTATTATATATTATATTTATAAAAATCTAGAAGTAGAACTTTTCAAACTATTGTAAAGATTAAACAAACAAATTGAATCTTGAGTAAAAAGTAGAATTAAGTTAAAACAAACAATTGAACAATTTTAGATGATAATATTAAAGAAATTAACATAAAAAGAAAAAAAAGCATAATTTTATTGCAAACGTCATTGTTTTTTTGTGACCCAGGGCCCTGTTAGCAGCAACTCCAACATTCCAACACCACATTTCCAACTATTAAAGTTTATACAACAGTTGTCTGTTACAGTAACAGCTTGAGGACAGACTTATCTATTCTGAAGTCGAACTAGATTGCCTTCCTCTCAAAACTTTTTGGCCTTCTTAACCTCAGGACAGCAGGACAAACTCATGCATTTAATATCCAAAACTGACCAAAATATCAGGCCGAATATTTTGACCCAAAACGTCCTCAGCTTTTACTTTATTTGCTTATCAGAAATAAAGCCTCTTACACTGAGTCTGAAATGTCCCTTCCAGCCACCGCTAAATTCTGTCTTGAAAGAAATCTTGATTTAATAAGAGTGAGCAGTATGCTGAAAAATTAGGTCACGGTGGTGGTTCAAAAAGGCATTGCTGTTACCTGTGAGTCACATTGCTTTGAGTTAAAACACCATTAGCTGTCTCCAGACGTCTCTGATCTCCATTAGATAATGTGATGAAATAATAAGCCTGCACTATCAACTCTATAACTACCTACATCATTTGTCATGCTGGTGTCACTGGTCTCATCGCTCTCGTGTCTTTACTATTTCAATTTCATTTTTTTACATAAAACCTAATTAGACAGCAAAGACCTGTGAATTAAGAAAAAAAAAAAAACCAAAGCAGACATGACTAATATCAAACCACCTTCTATATGTGGATGCTGACTGTTACTTGTGATGGTGTTCAATACTTCTCTCAATGTCACTGCACCTTCCTTTCACAAAGGGACTAATATCATTGGATTATACTAATCTGGATTATTATGGAGTAGCGTGTGACAGTTGACAGTTGATGGAGGATATGACTGAGTGTTTATACACATGAAACATGCTATGGGCAGTAAAAATCCAGGAATGATATGATGATCCAAAGAAGAACATCTGGTGACTGGTTTGTGTTTCCTGTGTGTGTGTGTGTGTGTGTGTGTGTGTGTTTAAGGCTGTGAATACATATCTACCTTCTCCAGATGAGCAGCCCAACTCCCATTGAAAGCAACATGATCAGGGCAGCCACGGATACGACGACAATGATCACCACTGGATTCTGTTCGCTGGACGCCAGTGCCACTGGAATAAACGACAAAAAAAAACCTCATTACACATGTATAGAAACATGGCAAAATGCAAAAAAGGCCTCTAGACAAACAGAGCTGTGGGCCCAGTGCTACCCAGGTCCAACTGCGCCTTCATATGGGATTCATTTCACAATTACATGATCTGTCTGCACATATAAACAATGACCGCATGGAAATATTGATTTCACTGAAGTGCTGAAGTTTAAAGTGAAATTTAGTAAGACTTTATATAAGTGAATATGCACTATAAGGATACAAATATCGGGACACATCACATCTATCAATCAATATTATAATAATAAAGATGTAGAACTATTTTTGTGGTGACTTGGATGATCTCTGTCTCTACATTTCCCCATTTGTAAGTGATTTATCACTATTTATTATAATACTATCATCTGTATTTTGCAGGTATTTTTCTGTATTTAATCTACTGACCATGTAGGTTTTTATAAAAGATTAGAGTAAATTCAAAGGTTATTATATCTAAAAAGAGAAAACTGAAACAAAAGTCAAAAGCATTTGCAACCACTATCATTTGTCAAATTACATGGGTTTTATTGGTGAATCAATGTTGCAGAAGAGGATAGGCATTTCTACCTTCATTACAGAGCATCTGAACATCCAAATTGGTCATATCTGAAAAGCTGAGAAACTGCATTTTACCTCAATTATTAAACTGTATTTTATACGATTAGTAGTTGAAAAGTTAAACACTTTAGATCAGTGGGCTGTTTAGATGTATGAAGGCTGAAGGCAAATATTTCTTCCTGACAGCTGAATAAAGCAGACAGTAACTTGTTTTAAAATGATAATACATAGTCAGAACATACACAATATTGTAGAAATCTAAAGGCAGAGCCATTATAACGATGTAGCCATGACTACCTCCAACCCTTTTTACCAGTGAAACACCTGAATTCAACATGTCCCGATACTTTGTCCATTTAGTGTATATTCACCATTTACAGACACAATAGTATGCATATTATTAGCATATTTGTACTTTATTAGTCATTAATAAAGAGCCAACAGTTCCTCCTAGTTTACCACCTAATTACAGCTTATTCATAGCAAATGAGGACATTATTGTTTGCTGGGCATGAGATAAGGTAGTGATGCAAGAATAGCTGCTCTGCCTTTACAGTACTTAACAAATACAGTCTATTCATCTGTAACACACACTGTCCAATTGGCTCTAAATTAAGTCCTTCCTACTTGGACTGTTCCCGGGTCTAGAGTGGGGTCTCGCTCATAACTAATAGGTTGACATGTATTAACCCACGCAAGTTAAGTGTCAAACCATTAGTGAATTAATTTTAAGCAAGACCTCACTTCAGAATGGAGAACATATTCTGAATCACGAATAGATAAGCTAATAAAAAGCTGATATATTGCTAATATTTATGCAATAAGCAACATGAAAATAGTGAATATTTGCGCCAGAAATAAGTATCATGTTTCTTTACTATTCCATTCATGCCCAGTCATAATATTAGACCATTTGGGAAACATTTACAACACAATCTGTTTTACTCTCCATCAACAATGTATTAACTGTAACGGCAAAGCTGTGAAGCATCCCATGGCCAGCAGTAATGGACCACTTGTTTTTGTGACTTTCAAATGCCAGTTAAATGTAATAATTGCATCATTATCACTGATGCTGGCATACACCTTAAATTGTTTAAAAGCTTTTTGCAAGTCTGACCTCTACGCATGGATGTGTACATTACCACGGGTAATTATCAGGTATTTTAGAGTTCATCTACTCTGGGATAAATGTAGCAGTGGAGATAAACATGAGCCACAGAAGTGATTGTGTAACTCACCCTAACAAAAGGAAAAACAACAGAAACATTCTGAGTGAAACCCCATCTGGCAGAGCTATTGTTATTGGACCACAATAAAAGATAGCTGTTGCACAGGACAGCTCTCAGATGAGATAAACTGTATAAACGGTGTGAAGCAGCTGAGTGCAGTAACACTCTGTATACTCAACAAATCCCTTTCCTGGATAAATAAAAGGTTCAGGAAAGAAAAAAAAAATAAATCATGAGCTCTACAAGGAATGAAGCTCATACATACTGTACACAAAGACACACAGTCACAAACCGCTCCGAGATGGCACAAGGGACACAATATCAACTTGCACCAAAAAGAACCATTTCACAGCTTACTGGTAAAATCTTGAATGTTCACACATACTCTCAGACAGTCACATCTCCTTCTCCTTTTCCTTTTCTCACTCACTCCAGCAGCGTGAACATTGTATGGGCTTGGCCCGGTGCCTATACAAACCCCCATCCCAATCTGCCTGGCGCTGCTCAAAGGAGGGAGTGACAGGAAAAGGAGGGAAAGTGAGGAGGAGAAAGGGGGAGGAGGCGCAAAACGGCTACTCACACTCTCCAAGTGTCTGCAGCTCCAGGGGAGCGCTGTACGCGCCGTAGTCGATTGGCGGCGGAGAGGAAGAGGAGGAGGAGGAGGATGACGAGGAGGAGGATGAAGAAGAGGCCGATGAAGAAGTGGAGGAAGATGAAGAAGTGGATGAGGAGGAAGATGAGGAGGCAGAAGATGAAGAAGAAGAAGAAGAGGAGGAGGATGAGAGATGGGAAGAGGACAGGGGTGAGGAGGGGGCCGGCGTGGAGAAGGGGCGAATGAGGAAGACATATGTAGTGCCAGGTTTGAGGTTGTTGACGCTGATCCGTGTGGCGGCGGTTTTGACAGTCGAATAACTCTGATCCTTTTGTTCCTACGGAGACAGATAGAGAAGCGAGAGACAGAGAAACAAAGGAGGAGAGGAAGAGGAGTGAGACGAGTAGGTGGAATCCATTTGTGAGATGCCTTGTTCATTCCAAGGCACAGTTTGTAATGCTGCGGGACATGTGAGGCCATTTTGACTCCAAACCAAAGCCTTCGGTAATCAGTGGCAGCATTTATTGAGAGTGGAAGAGAGGAGCAAAAACTACATTTTCAAAGAGTCTGAAAATTGACAAGTCAAGAGGCCGGAGTTCTTTTAGCCTCTATTTTCACAGCATTTTTATAGTGGTTTTAGGAGGAGGACACTGAAGTGGGAGCTTGCAAAGTAAAAACGCATCAAGATCAGTGTGGCCAGTAACAACTGGAAAAGTATATAGAAAACAATTCACTTCCCCAAAATAAATGAAAATGTGGTAGCTATGATCAGAATTATAATAGTTTAAGACACTTTAAGAACATATAAAGTTAGGTACAAGAGTTAAGTTAATGTGTCACATGAAGAAAAATAAGCAGACAGTGGGGCATTTTAAACCTATTTAATGCACATTTAGAAATTTTGCATTGAAAAATGTTTATGGAAATGGGAAAATGCAAAAAAAAAAATGCGAAAAAGTTTGTTTTACTCAGTTAAAGGGATTTTTTGCAGTTTATTTTTGGAAAAAGAGCAAACTACATAGAAAAAATGGACCCCCCCCTTTTTTTTAAATGAATAAATTCTGACATAGCAAAAATTTATCTCAAGTGAGCTAACTGCTCAGCTGTTTACTCCATCTCCCCAGGTATGCTAATTAAGTGGGAAAATAAATCTGGTAGAATAGGTCATGTGGACTGATGAGACCAAATTATTCATTATTATCATTTAGAAAACATCAACATAACTCTGTCCTTCTACTGTTCATTTTAACAGAGCCATGTCACCTGCTGGCAGCACAATGCAGCCTACATTATTTGCTCCAAACCAGTTTATGGAAACACATCTAATTTCATTTTTCAGACTTTTCAGAACTTTGCTTCAAATTCACTTGATATTTTTTGGAAGAAACTGCAAGAGATCTATGAGAGAGGTCAGTAAAAATAAACCAAAGGTGGTGTCCTTGTGTTCCTCTCTATGCGGGAATGAGTCACACCCTGCACAAGTGGGCTCAGTGGGGGCAGTAAGTAGGCGACACATTATCATAATTACTTCACTTGTCTGATATGTTTGCTTTTGCTTGCACACTGCCGTTCGTTTCACATTACCGCCTTATTTCAACAAACATTCCTTGTTGCATTTCATGCCTTTGCATGTCAATAAGATCACTTCAGCCAAGCTTGTACACAGCAGTGATGTTCAATCTAATTTATAAGCAAGGCTAAAAAAAAAAAAAAAAAAAGGTAATCATTGTAAAGCATGAGCGTGATTAGGAATGTTCATGAGAGCATTCATGTGTGCATTCAATGCTACGTGAATTAGGAAATGAGGATTTGGAGTTGCATGTGTGATCTTTATTGCTTTTTCATCTTACTAAAAGAATGGCACCGGAAGGACGGAGAATGACTGAAGTAGAACGGCAGAGAGAGGGACACGGTGGCTGAAACAATGAAAGATTAAAAGCTCCTCCCGTAGAATGAGTTAATATGTGACAAAGAGGAGGATGGAGAGAAGAAAGTAGAAAACATGCAGTTCCTGGAAAAGATTAGTGGGAGGAAAACAACAGCAGCACCCACATGAAACACAGTGCAATATCACTTTATGAATAAACAGTGAATTTGTCATCAGTGTCATGAATCATTTGTTTTTCATTCTTACTAGCTGTATGTATTGTTTGTTATTCTTCAAGTTAAGCACTCATACCCCCATATGTCATCCAGATTGGGCATGTTTAAATACCACATGGGCTACATATGGTTTGTCCATTTATTAATATCGGCCCATATATTATGCAGACCCATTCTGGAAAACACTGTGATGAAAAAGAAGGAAAAAAGGCCACGAGCAAATAGGTTTTGTTGCAGTGTAGTTGTATTACCTTTTCATCCAAGACCGTTTAGCAATCTTACAGTACTTTCTCGCTGTGTTATGCTCTACCCATTTCTTCTTTTCATCAAATTCACCTTTTCTACTTTCTCCTGCATATACTCTCACAAACTATCCTTATTCACTTCTGCTTTTCCACTTGCAGGCATCTTTCCGCCAAGTTATCGTTCCCTAATACCCTCTCTAGCCTTCTCTATCCCTCAGTTACTGCACAAGCATCTAATTCTTTCAAACTGCTCCACACACCATGCTATCTTTTTTATTTCCTTGTATCTTACTTATTCTATCCCTCTTCCACAGCATTTTATATATACAGTATATATACTTTTTTATTTTTTGTATTTTTTTCTAAATATGTGGGAGTACAGCAGTAAGGAGCATGGCTTTATTAAATATGGTGAAGCATAGAGAAGAGAAGGTGGTGTGAAATTGGGTGAGAGCACGACACAGCTAAATACAAAGACCTGGCATTGCCAGCAAATGCGACGTATGAAAATGGAGACGTGTGAGTGTGACAGATGTGGCTTATGTGCATGACAGATTTACTGTGAAGACTATGACTGGTGATGAAGAGGCCACAATCTGACTAAGTGCTATGTTAAATGAATGTGATAAGGGGGATGAAATTACTCTTGTTACCGATAACTGCTAAAGAGAATATGGCAGTAATATAGAGTGAAATGTGTGCATCACTGGCTCTTCAATTACAGAATAAAATACAGGTTTTTTTTTTACCAGTGTACTAAAGATTTATGGGAGATTTATCATGTGAAAAGAGTAGAACCTGTCTTGATCACACAAGAAACTGAATTAGAGCTGGAAAAAATAAAGCAGATGTGGGAATGAGTCCCACATGTTCATAGTTTCTCAGGTGAAAATCAATGAGGACACGTCAAGTTATACAAACTCCTGATGAGCTGTCCTATAGGAAAAACTGAAGGATTGATTACAACCTTCCCAAGTGAGAAACATGCAAACAGAAGTCATTGTTTCTGTGTTTCAACAGGCCAACAAATATTACAAAGAAAGTAAAACATACTGAATGACACACTAAAATATTTTCAATACTGACAGTGGTAGAATGTAATTAATGATTTTTAGTGTAGTATTGCGGTGCTAATTGAATTGAATTAAGGACTTTATACTTTACTTGAGTGTTTCTTTATTTTATGCAGCATTATACTCCAACTCCACTAACTTTACAAGCAAACATTGTACTTTTTACTCCATTACATTTGTCTGACAGAGTACAGTGTTACTGCAGTAACTGACCTCAATACTTCAACTACCGTAGTTTTACTAGTACATCAGACCATACAAACATATTCCAACATTTTAAGTGTCTTTAGTATGTAATTAAATATTATTAAATTAGTACATTACTTATGATCCTTTTTTCCATAATTGCTAATGATATAAAATAAACACTCCCACACTCCACACAGAATTTAATAGTAACAGTATAACTTTGATAATTAGACTTTCAAGACAAGATCTGATAAAGGTCCAAGGACCACGAATACCATCAGATCTTGCTGCACTGAAATTAACTCCATTAAATTCTTTACATGAATTAACCGTACTGAGGATGTTTGGTTTATATTGCTTCCAGTTCATTAAAATAATGTGTTTGGCTGATAGGAAGGCCAATGTTATAATTGTATGCACAGTCTCGAGTCGTGGAATGTCCCTTTTCACACCTCGAACACACACAAGGTTGGGTATCCATACTACAAGGACGTGCGCGATTTTTAGTAACATCCAACCGACCCATGGGGGTGTGAAAGTACCCTCGGCTGTTCAACCATGCCAGCACAGTTCAGACGATGTGTGATCAATGTTCTGTAACGTGCATGTATAATTTAAGATCCGTGTAACCTTTGTCTCTGTCATTTTATATGCAACACATTTTGATAATGGTGTACAGTTTTGTAGCGCTGCTTCCTATTGTGATGTAGTTAGATGAACATATATACGGTTCACACTGTCATTTAGTTTGACCGTTGAAGTTACATTAATAGAACACAAGTAAATACCTCATTACTCCATGTCTTACCCTTAGAAATGGTTTAATGATAGATTTTATTCACAAAGTCAAGTCATGCAAGTCCAACAAAGTCAAGCAAAATAAAGTAAAAAAAAATTTTAAAATCATGCTATTTACTCAAATACACACACACACAAAAAAAATCATGCCATTTACTCATATACACATTTATCCTATTGAATGGAGCCCTGGAAACATGGAGCATGCTTTTACAGCATCTGGCCAATCACATTTATGTGGACACTGTTGTCAGCTATTCGCTGATTAATAAAGGTTAATTTTATGGTGATATGATGTGAGTTTATATCACAATATTCAACTATGTTATTGCACATTGCAGATTTTCTTCTTATTGTGCAAACCAAACTTGAACAGACAAGCATGAATGCCTAAAAGGAGCTGGTAAAGATGAGAGTAGATCTACCTTCTCATAGTATTTGACCTCATATTCCGTGCGGCTGCTGTTCGGGTAAGAGGGCTCCCTCCACACCAGCGTGATGCTCTTCTGCTCGATCTTCTCTGCCCGCAGCTCACTGATCAGAGATGGTGCTACACAGATTAAAAAAAAGAGAGAGAGAGAAGAAGGCAAGAAGATAAAACAAGAGATGAGTTCAGGGATTCTACTCTCATTCAGCACAAATACAATAGCTGGAGGAGTTTTCTCAAGGACATCAGAAAGAGTCTTTACTCTCCTGTACTTCTACTTTTCACAAAGCTTGAATATCAGGGGAGGAATAGAGTCAATTCTGGTAGAGGGTGGATTTTGCCAGAAACTAGGCATTGATATATATACACCCAATTGTATTCTCATGTCTAAAGTGGAAGAACTAAAAAAAGGAAAAAAAAACAGTGTGTGGGCATTAAAGGACAGATGGGAGAGTCCACGAAGGACTGAAAAAGAGGTGAGGAACAAAGGGGGATAGAGGAGGAGGAGGAGGAAGACAGACGCAGGTAGCAAGAAAGGTAGTGATTAATTATTCAGACTGAGACGTGCTAGGGCAGACAACTTCATCCCACTCAAAGGTCCATGAATGGACAAACGCCGCGTGCATTTCTTTGCGAGTATGCATGTGTGTGGCATTGAACAGCCCTCGGGTCAGTACGTTGAGACTGACAATAGATCAATACAGATATGGATTGACTGACAACTCTGTATCGACATGAGACTAACGGATGAAGACGCTCGGCCTGAACTCAATGTTTCTCTCAATTAAACTGACCTCAGAACTTTTTCTGACTCAATCGAGGAGAGCCGCAGTGAAATGTGTCCTGACAGATATTTCATCTCCTATTGATCATGATAGAAGATGAATTATCCATACAGAATGATGCTTTCTAAATTTAGACGTGGCCTCTAATGGCACTGGCTCACTAAGCAAACAATTTCATTACTGGGGAAAGACTGGCCCTTTGTGTCTCTGTCAACAAATGACAGGCGGCGCATAGTATGATAATCTGAAAGCACCGCCCACTCTTGCTTAAGTGCTAATTATGCCATTTTTAATGAAGTAGCAAAATAGGTTGTCACTCAAAAATAGTAAGAAAATAAAGGGGTGCAGTTAGCTCAAGGGAAAAGCCTTTGTATTTGGGAGGAGCCGTGCCATTAAGGCCATTAGGGTAAAATTTAGTGGCGGAGAATGCAAGGGGCGTTGCACTTCTTTTCAACATGTTTCTGTCATCTTTTTTTTGTAATGGATGATAATTATTGCCATTTATCACTTACCTAAAGGACTTTCAATATACGCCTGTCACAGAGACACAATTTACAAGATTTTCTGTCCCTTTTCCTGATTCCTGCTGTTTCTTTATGTCCCTGCCTCTATTCCAGTTTACCATCTGCTTTTTCTCCCCCCCAGCCACTCCATCAGTTCCCTTCTTTTCTGACCTTTAGCCATCACTTTTTTTTCCTGCCTGATGAAAACTCGCACACTAATGAATATCTTCAGTCTGTCACTTGCACACAGCCCTAACTATACAGTATGAACACACACACATAAAAAAATGACACATACACGTGCAAAGCATCTGTGCAGCCCCTTCAGCCCTCCTCTCAAACAGCAGGACAATAAAGTCATTTTAGGCAGCAGATCAAAGACACACTCAAACTGTCTGTATCGCTCACCCACTGTCCATCTCCATCTGTGTGCGTTTTTGATGTCACTGAAAACACAGGTATTATCCATTATTGATGGTGACTTCTGTGACTTTTTGCATCACAGAGGAATGATGGGTATTTGCGGTGTGTGTGTGCGCGCGCGTGAGTGCTGAATCTATAATTGCATTTCATTTCTTCCTAATCAGGCTGAATGGTGAAAGAAGAAACCCTAGGCAGAATGACTGGCCTGCATGTGTATGTAAGACTGTTCTAGGTTGATGATAGTAGCTATGTGGTGGTATGTGGCTATGTCCAAACCAGAACAAACAAAAAACAAAACACAGAACCATGATGATTCAAATGATGCATGAGTGGTATACATGATGATACTAATGATTTCCTTTTTTACCATTAATTTGAACTTAGTGTGCAATCAGTGTTACTGTTAAATTGCCACTGCCCAAAGAGAAAGCCTGCTCTACCTACCGTCTAATAACAAATGTACATTTATCCAATCCAACTTGTGATGATCTCTTCTGCTCCATGTGACTGCTCTGTATTACTGTGTGGTCCATCTTGCAGACAAAAGAGCCTATTCTCAATCCCTTATTTTCCGCCCCTTCGGATCCTTGACTCCTTGATGCTCGATGGTGACATCTTGAAGGATGTCTCAGTTCCCTTAAATGCACATCGAGAACCAAGGATCAAGGAGGCTGGAGAAGCTTTGTAGAAGTCAGCTATTGACAGCACAAGCCGGACGAGGGAAAAAAAAAAAAGACTAAAAAAATGAAGTGATTTGTGGTTTTACTGTGGCTGTTTTCCGTCTAAAAACAGACCTATAATGTCACCTGACACTGCACGTGAAAATTATAAGACACTGTTATTTTGACCGACAGTCAAAATAACATAAGTTTTTGCTTGAAGAAGAAAACATGATGATACCATAGTACAGATATGTCTAAACAATGAGTTTTATACTTTATTCAGTGAGTGATACAGTCTGTGGATACAAAGCATAGATTCATTAGTGGTTTTTGTAGTTTTTTTCTGATACCCAACTTTCCCCTGTTGTAGAGAGTTTAGAATATCAGTACTACATTTCACCCCCTTTAAGGAAAAGTCTAGTTTGCTGAATGTAAAGTAGAGGAATTGGCAATACAACTATAAAAACAATAATAAAAACATTAAGAAACACTCAATTAAACTAAAATAAAATCTAGACTTTTTGTCATTTTGGAGGAAGGATGGTTGAAAGTGTGCTCTGTAGAGTTTACTAATTGGATATTATTTCCTATGCTGGAGGAAATGTGGAGATACAGGTTATATTTTTTGCTGAAAGAAGTGACTGTTCTTTCTCTACCATTGATTTTAACAATATAGAAGCTCATATATTGGTGTGAGGCTCATATTTATTAAAGATATTATTAGCAGCCAGCCAGAAAGAACAGAACATTCAGTAAAGCGTGACAACATGCATATTATTACTAGGGTTTGAAGTGTGGAGCGAATGACTTTTTCCCTAAATGTATGGGCTGATGAATTCTCGCTATACTCAGAAAAGGCAAGTGTGTTTGTCATGCATTTCCCTAAGTGTGATATTGGTATCAACCATTTACTCCAAAGTTTTCTTCTTTTCTTATATTTCCTATTAAAACATTTATAAAAATGATAATTCATATGGAAAAATGCAATGTTCTGTAAATCTACCATAAGCTACAGATGCATATTGGTGGGAGAGAACAGCTGTAGAAATGGAAGGAAGATGACAGACACTAAAATAATACTGATCGCCGGCAGAAAATCTAGTTTTGATTTCTAAACTTCTACAGATACTAGTTCTACAGTGTACAGGGAACTGCTATTTAGTTATTTACTTACTTTTGCACAAATAGCAAAAAATAAGCAGGCGTATGGGTGAAATGGACAGATGAAAATACACACACAAATACATACATTGGCGACTGATTAAAATAGTGTAAAAATAGTGTTTACATTATCTGCAGCTGTATATTAGGCAGTAAGATTTGTGACCACAATAAAACTCGGTAAAGATTCACTGTGAATGAAATGAATATGATATGTATTATGATATGCATTTAATATGATAGTGTGTAATGTATAGTAATGTATAGTAAGTATGGTGGATACTATGTGCTGTGACTCCAAATTAAAGTGAAGAAAAGGCATCTTCATTTCTTATCAAGATCACATAGATGAAAACGTGCACATACTGTATGCCAATGTTTCAGTACAAGGTAGAGAGTAGATTCTGTGGCAACAAATTGTTGGTATGTTGTGTGTAGCCTTATATTTGAGAGGATGAGATCGATGCCGACTGTCGCCTTAAATGACTTTCCATCCGCACATGTACACTCAGACACACACACACACACACACACACTCGCACAATGATTTTCAAAGAAATATAGAAGAGGTGATGGCCTTCTGTGCAATAAGCCTCCCCGGGTTTACTGTGGAAGTACCTGGAAGACATTTTCAAAGCCTCATCATATAACAGAAATCTCACGGCAGACGTACTGATAGGCACTTGTTGCAGACATATGGTTTCTTAAATCCAGTCTGAAAGCAGGGCAGCACATGTACAATTACTCCTACTCATAGTCTATTGACTCTCTGATCAGAGCAGGAGCCAGGCAATAAAGAAGTATCATGTATTCTTGGTACAAAATGTAACTGTACACCATAGTGATAGACCTTTTATCAAATGCGTAGTACATGCAGAGAAAGCCATGGTAGAGCATGTACTGCTCTTTGTGGAATGTCATCCTCTCTCTCTCTACTCTAACATCAGAAACAAAAATAGAGGAAGAAAGGCCAAAACATAAATACACTATTTTGTGAATGGTCTTATTACTATTTCTTGCCAAATTGTGTTTTTGAATTTGTTCCTTTTTTTTCTTTGAATAAAAGGATTTATCAAACAATTTTTCTTTTTTTTAATATTTTATTTTGGATTTTTCACAAGACAACAATACAGTTACATACTTGCAAGACAAAACAACCTCACC
>JAPQRQ010000003.1:24185569-24210220 GCA_037367365.1 Apogon talboti | reverse complement strand
GCAAGCCCTACTAGACTACTACAATCTAAACCAATCTGATGTGCTGGTAGATTTTCCATATAGTTTAAGAATGGCTGCCATATCTTATAGAACATCCCATCAAACAATTTTTCTATTCTTTTCGGATAAGAGGGAAAAATCTGTTTTGCTCAAGTTCAGTAGTTGTTGTAGTTGTAGGAGATTTGTGTGGTTGATTCTGGTAACATTATGACTGCTAGTGACTAACTATTAGAGATGTTGAAAACCTCCACTTATACATGATTTTTTGGAGTAACACTTTATGTACTAATACAATAGTCACAGTCCACAGTATCACACAACAGATGCACTACTGATGACCAATAGTCAGTGCTGACTGAGTCATTACATGCCTTAGTCTCTTTCTATGCATTGGTCTCTTTAAGTTTTAATTTGAAACAAGTTCTTGATACCACACCAGGTCTGCCATGCTGCAGACACTGTGCTCAGGTCTCTATGGCAGGTGGATCTATGAATAAACTTTGGCATAAAATGGCAGCTGTGCTGTAGGCCCTTGCTTCCATGGGTACAAAGGCAGCTGAGGTGCAACTGGCATCTCAGTCTCGTTATCAAAGGAGACAGGCAGAGGAGCTGCTCTCCCCAGGGGCGGCAGCACAAGCTGGGCTGAACACATTCTTACTTTTCCCTCTTTCTCTTTCACACTTCCAAGGGTCCATTCTCTGGAAAATCTCTCTCTCGCCGTCTCTCCATCTCCTTATCGCTCCATTTTCCCAACACAGCTCGGTCTCCATCTCTGTTCCCGGGGGAATCGCTGTTTCCCACAGGCCTGTTTGTGCTTCTGCTGAGATGACATCCATCATGTCAGGAGGGGATTTCATTGTTCTACTTCTTACCATCTCCACCACGGTTACATGTGGCGGCATTTGGGACCTTGTGAGTTTCCGTGTGCCTGTGCATAATGAAGAGACTCAGTGACTGCATGTATGCTCGGAAAGAAGAGGCCATATTGGAGAGAGTATGTGCTCCAGGCTGTAGGCTGGAGTGATTTAGAGAGCTGTAACTGTCAGGTATGTTTTGTTCAGAAGGGTTAACAGGACGCAAGAGTCCCATTCCCCTTGGGCACACACCACTGGCTTCCACCTGGGGTTAAACGGATAGTGCAACGATTCATGTGAGTGACAGCAGAGGAGTGGGGACATTTACTTTGCTTTGGTTTTGCTGTCCCATGGGCTTTTTTTTACACCTACTGCTGCAAGCATTTCTGTCAGTGCTTCTATACTCCCTAAGGAGTAGGCATTTACAGATTTCTTTAATAATGCCATTAAAGTTTTAGGTGGTCAGGGCTTTTTAAAGCATTTCCACTTAATTATAACCATATACTTTCTGCAGTTTTTCAAGTTCATTCAGATTTTATTGTTCAGTATTTCAGGGAAGACTTTATATTAAGGTACGTATATTCACCCAAAAAAAAATATGGCTTTCCCTCAGTAACCTCCTACATAACTACTACAATCATGAGTAAATCAGGAACTTGTTTTAAATGAATTACAATCATGATACCTTTTGCTCAGAATGGACCTTCCTACTAGTTTATAATTCCCACACGGAGCAAAGCATATTAAGGTCATAACTCAAATACAGCAACTTCTTGAATTACTATTAATAAACCACAAATAGATTATTTAGGGGAAATGGCCTTATTCTGCATGACTGAATATACTTATGCAGAGTAAGACAGTAATATATGCTTTATTATGACTAATAATGTGCCAACACTACTACTAATGTGCAAGCTAATAAGCAGCCACTTAGTGATGAATATGTATATCTTAGTATACAGTCCTGTATTACTGGGAATATAGTGAAACAGCTTCATTTTTCCACATATTTACCATATGGTTACATTACTTGTTTATGCATTTGACAGCATGCTGTATCTATACATAGGGCAACGCCACCCCGAACTGAATATCTTGCAGTGCCGTTTGCGGTTTACAACTGTTGCTATCATTTTTTTTTTTTTTTTTTATCGTTCAGCATTGTAGCGCTATCTGGCAACCTGTCTTCACTCACCACGCACTCTAATCTGTCCTATCAGCAACCAGCAACCAGCAGTCTGAGCACCTCATCCCTAATACATATACTTATTATGCTAAGCTCAGAATACTGCATATAGAAGCATCAGGACTGAGGAAGAAAAGCAAGGATGGCAGATAGAGAAAGGACAGAAACACTTTATTGAAGATTCTGCTTTAAAGACCAGGTGAAAAGATGCAGACAGGAAGAGATACTATATATGTGGGTTGTAATAGCATATGTATGTATGGGGCTGTTATCGTTTATTATAGGCTATAGGGAGACAAGCGCAGTGATGGTGTTTGTGGTGTCTAAGTAAGCCTGTCTAGATGTTAAACCCCATGCACAAAGTTGGATATTTTTACCTTTTTAAAGTGAGGGAACAATCCAATGTGAACAACAAGATTATATGTTGCAGGGCCCAGGTCTAATGTGCATCTCTGAGTCTGACTGTCTAATCACCAGTGTGTGCATGCAGTGGAGAAAAGAGTCTCATTGATGGCCTTATTTAAGATGTCAGTCAGTAGGTGGGTGGGTGTGAGAAAGACCAGACCAGAGGCGAACCAGTAGGCAGGACAAGGTGTCTCTCACTGCATGATATAATCAGAACGGCTGGACAATCATAATCCAGCTGTGCAAAAACACCAGGTTCTAAATAAATCATAGAGTGACACGGTGAATCATTTCTGCACAATAAAGATGTTGACAGTAATTCAGTTAAACGCTGACAACAAATTAGAACCTCGTCTTGGTTGGATTGCTGAAAGCAGGATAATGCATAATGTCAAACGGCACCGACGACCTGTAAGCTCTGCCTTTACCCAGGTTAAAAATCTGTCAAGTCTGGCTTCCCACAGTCCCACCAGGAGGAGAGCAACTGGGGCTGACTTGCTTAAACCTCTCTTGACAGCTGCACACTGACTGATTCTGAACACTGTTTGTGTCCAGAGTGCCTTAAGGCAAGAGCATGGTCTGATCACGACACGTCTGTTAAGCTAGGCAGCTTCTGCCCGGAGCTTCCAACAAATAAAAACACAGGCCACACACGATCAGGCTCACAGACACAGATCCACACTGAGAGGCTAACCCAAGCCTGCTGCAGGAGTTTGGCTCTGAAGGTGAAGAAAACTCCTATCAAGCTCTGACAGACTTTTAAGGAGAGTAAATGCATATACATACTGTGCATGCACACACAAGGCTCTCCATCCATTTTCCTTCCCTAGTGATGAACTAGATGTGATATGCCGGAGGGGATTTTCCCCCCTCTCAGGTCCATATATCACTGCCTCTGCTGAATTATTTTTATCCCCGGTGGGAATAAAATTATCCCCCTTTCATAGTGATTAATGCTGAAAATATTTTAAAGATATATCTAGGTAAAGTGCTGCTACATGAGAGCGGTATGCTGCATAAACCTCTATGGAGTTTCACTGTCAGTGCTTGCACTCGACTGACAATGAAGATGACACCACTCCTGCGCTGCATAATGCTGCCTCTGCTGGCCTTTATCAATGTATAGCTTTTCAGAATGTGACCAAACATTAATAGACTATATCAGTGTAAAACATAAATTGTAAAAGGATTCAGAGCAGCATATTTTCACTTTACAGAAGCCTCACAAAAAATCCAGGACATGTTACATCTGGGGATGAGAGTACAGGATATAGTTAGAATAGAGGAGCCTGTATAATAGATGTATCACTTGCTGAGGCTATAGGTCATGGCGGCATCAAACTGGCGCCTTTTCTTAAGTGGGAAAGTCAACATTGGGTTCCTGTCACTGCAAATGTGTTCAGTGTAATTCAGTGTACACTTTGTTCTGACCTTAGAGAATTGGGTCCATAAACTCAAGGGAGGCTCAACGTCAACTCTGCATCATTATTGGCATAAAAGCAAAGTTGGCAAAAAAAAAAAAAAAAAAAAGCTAAACAAACAAAAATTGAAAGTGCCAGTCTAACATGAAATGCAAAATTTTGCAAGAGCCCATATGATGACAGCAACATTACACAATTGCATTTTCAGATTATTTTCTAGCGAAGATTGAAGTTGATAAAGTGTTTTGGCATGCCTGGCTGAGCAGAGTTATCCACGGTGAAAGGGGGATTTAATCCTGGCATGTTAATTAGCATTTAACCTTTCGTTTTGTTGTGTATGATCTCATCCCTCTGTTTCTGCATGAAGAAAGAAGAAGGCATCAGAGTGGAAATACTGCTCTACTTGGTGATTTATATTAAGAAAAGCTGAAATAAAATATTCATGTGAATGTATTGGTTGATTTCAAGTCTGGAATTATTTTTTTGATTTTTGCATTTCTTATACACAACTCATATTAATAGCCTAAATTGATCCCCTGTGTTTTCATTAGTAAAAAGGTTATTTAATTCTTTTTTCTACTTTTTTCCACTAAATGCACCCTGATGATGCCCATGGTGCAAGATAAGAGACCAAGTAGTCCCAAACTGTGATGAGTGTTTGGTTTTTGAATAAAAATAAGAGCATAAAAGCGCAAGAACTAACCAAATCTTTGAAGTTTGTGTATAATGGGTACATTAAATATTGTTTCAAAAGCCAGGATTATATAACAAATTGAAATTATATATATATATTAAAAAAAACATATGAAAGTGGATTAAAAAAAGAGGTGTGTGTGTGTTCCTGGGTCTGCATGTGTGCAGAGTTGGTCTGATGAGCTGAACTGTCTGTCACCCACCTGCTGTTGAATCAGAGGAGTATGCCATCATTCAGAAAGACAGCTGCACCTCCACACAACTTTCTCTCTCACTCTAGCTCAGCGGGTCGCCGCAAAATCTCCCCTTCCCTCCAGCAACACAAAAACAAAGATGGAACACACAAACACAGCAAAGCTCTCTCCAAAGAAGCAAGACAAGATAAAGACCCCGCAAAGTATTAGAGTGAGGAAATGAGAGATGAGAACGATTTTGAAGCTTGAACTTCTCCGTCTAGACTTTATGTGAAGATAAGAGCTTGTGTTTCCACTTGTTTCGCCTCTCTCCTGAGAGGGGTTTGGCAAAAGATGTGCATCAAAGACTGCTCTCAAGCCCTGTATAATACTCCGATTATGCGGACAGCACTGAATATGTCATCAGCTACCTACAAGCTTTGTTTCTCTTCCTAAGCCAGTACATCAATTCTCCAAACAACAAGAAACAACTGTACATGCACATACAGAGCACACATACTAAAGATCCTGGGAGTGCCTCTTCATATACTCCAATTATAAGCAAAGAGGTAGGCAATTAAAATTCCCATCACAGGGTGACAAAGCGTCTTAAGTGGCTGGGCTATAGTCCTGAAAAGTAGCTTGATGACTCTATTCATTTGGTGCCTGCTGAAGCCTCACCTTCCCATCACTTCTAATTAAGGAGGCAAAAAGGATCCAAACGCCTCCACACAGAGGGCTGGAGGTGGGGATGAGAGCAGAGAAGGTGGAGGGGTGTGAAATGGAAAAAAAATATATTGGAAACTAAATAGCAAAGTAAGTAGAGTTTCTGTACTTTGACAGATGAGAAGCGCTCGTTCGGTGTAGAAAAATGTGAAAAAAAAGAAGAAAAAACATTACCTGACAGCTCTTTTTTTCTGTCACGACACAAGAAAGTGTGATCTCTAGACTATTCAGGGCATCAACTTGCAAATATTCAAATAGTGAAACTAACTCGTATAAAACCAGGAGGTTTAAAAATAAAGAGACTCCACATCCACGGTTATGTTTCCTCATCATTATTACATTCCTTCCTTCATTCAAACATCTAGTTTCTTCAGATTACTTTTTATTTCTTCTGACCCTGCTTGACTTTCCAGAATTTACACTTCCTTTCATTTCATTTGACAGCTTTATTCAAACACTTTAGAAACACAACCTGCTGCTCGGCTGTTTCCCCAATTCTCCCTATTCCCCCACCCTTGTAACTTGTATTTTTTCTTCCCCTTTCATCCCCTTCTTCTATACTTCACCATTCCACTTTCATCTCCTCTTATTCCTTATACACATCCCATAAAATGTCATGCTTGAAAGCACCTCCATTCACAGCGGATCAAAAAAATTTCTGCGGCACACCATCGCAGAAATGTGTATAGTTCAGTGTTGCTTTCAGTCTGTCTCCTTTAGTCTTTTGTTTTATGTCATATTCTTAGAACTATAACAAGCAGGTGAGTGGGGAAAAACGTCCCACTTGTAATTCTGAATCTGGAATTCAACAGACATTGAAATATCTATATAAACCACCGCTGTCGGCAGATCAAGATGAAAAAATCTTCATTGAAAAAGTGAGTATTAGACTTAAAGAGACTTAAATTTGTGCACTCGGAGGTCAGACTGAGTTCTTCAGAAGATAAGTGTTTGAGAGCCAACTCCACCGCTGTCTTTGCATTTCTCCTTTCTGTTAATGTTCCTTTCTTCACTTAAACATCCAGTTCCTTTATACGTATCTGCTTATTTCCCCTAACCCTATACCTCTCTAGAATTCTATCACATCCTCTAAAGTTCCAATCTTACACTTGGAACACATTCTCTGTGCCTACACCTCCCTTACTTCCATTTTTCATCTGTATGTTCTCTTTTTATCCTCTTCCTTCTGTCTCTACACCATCATCTCCTCACTTCTACAGCTACATGTTATATATTCCTTATGCTATTCCCATAAACTTTACTGGTTGAAAGCGCCTTCATTCACAGTAGTTCAAAAAAGTTTCCACTGCACACTATTGAGAAAATCCATGCATTTTTTTTTTTTTTGCCCTGTGCCTCTTTTGCTCTACACCCAGAAGGCATTCTGTTCACAATGCTACATCGCTCACCTCTTCCCACTTCTATATCCATCCCTCTTTCCTCTCCTCCCTTTATGCATCCATCTCAGAGGCCCGTGTAACTCCATGGGGACCAGCCATCTAAAGCCTGGCCAGTAATCCTCTCAGGATATTGAAATGCCAACCCGTCCTCCTCCCTGACCCACACCTCCACCCCATCTCCACAGCCTTCCTGCATCCCTCTCTTCTTTCCTGCCTCAGCTAAAGGGCTTTGGATGTACCACTGGGGGCTGAGACATTCAGCTCAAGTGTGTGTCGATCACTCACACGCACAAACACACCTATACACACACACACACACACACACACACACACACATATATATATATATATATATATATATATATATATACAAAAACACGTACTGAACAATGCTGAAGGGAGAGGTCATCATCACTTCTTTCTTGCATGTATACAAATCAAATATGACAGACCTTATGGCGTGCCGCCATGGTAAAGCACACACATGCAAATACTGCAATACACGCATGGCCTGGTGCACGCAAGGACGACGCACACACACATTTAGCCCTAATCCACAGCTGGATAAGGGGCCCCATGAGCCTTGGGCAAAAATGATCCCGCATTTACCCAGTCCAGACCCCCATCTCCTCATGCAACTCCCACTCCCTGTTCCTTTTTATACATCTATCCATCCTTGACAAACCATGCAAAACCCCCCCACTTCCCCGTGGTGGCCTGGAAAGTCCTGATAAAACCCCATCTGTCTGGGAGAAATGTGCTCAGCATCTAGTTTGAGGAGATGGTTTTAAAGAATTCAATAAAGGTTTAATGAAGCATTTTAATCGCACAGGTTTTTAGACGCTATTTTCAGAAGGTTTTCAGCCACATAGAATGGAAGATTTCAAGTCACAAATGAAACAATATGTGTCCTGTGTTTTTGGTTATAATAAATCACTCTTTAGCACTTTCTCTCCACAACTCAAACCAGGCCCTTAAATCCTTAAATCTTTCTTGGCCCTCAGCTGTCAGCTAAACCATACCACCCGCTGCTAACAAGCTTTCTGCTCTGGAAAAAAGGGAGGAAAAAAAGACACAACAACAAATATGATACAGTAGGAGAAATGAGAGCATTGTAGAGAAGATAGAGAGATGCAGAGGGACAGGGACGAAGACGCAGCAGTGATTATATCTAGACAAGTGGTGAGAGAAAGAAGATAGTGGGAACAGTGGCCGCAGATGGAGAGGGAGGAAGAAGAGCGAGAGAAATTACCATCTAAGAATAGTGAGTGTGTGAGGAGAGCAAGAAAGGATACGGTGGAGGAAATGAGGAAGGAAATAGAGGGTAAAAAAAGAAGAGATCGGCATACAGAGGGAAGGAAGAGGTAAAAAAAAAAGTAATAAAGAGATGATGAGGTGGCGAGAGAGACAGTGGGAATGTGTGTCTCCCAAGTGTCTTTTATTTCAATCCATTGTTGCAGTATTTGTAAAGGTCTCTGCATTTTGGTGTAAAGTCTGTGTGAATGTACACACGTGTGGACACAAACTTGAGATCTATGCAGGAATGTTATTTATACTCTTTACCTGTCTTACTACGCAGGATTTCTGGCAATTACTGCCTAATCCTGCAGATGAACTGCCTTACTACACAGTGAAAAGACACCTTGATTGCTTTCACCCACGACAATGTTGTCAATTGAAAATCGGTCGACTTTATCCTGGATTCTAAATAATGTTGGAGCCCTTATAGATTTTGTTTGAGGCAGTGAGTCCTTAAAGTAGAACAATATATTATGGATTGTGTCCCTGTTTGTCAGTTAAAAAGCTTTCCCCATGGCAACAGATATCAGGTGCTGGCAGGTTAGACTTCAGAGCAGGAGTGTTAATGTTTACAGATCAGCCATGCATTAGGAATGCCAAGTTGTTGTTACTTTTACTGACAATTCTTTCACCACAATAAAATGATGCCATTGTGTTGTTCTTCAAACGGCAAATAAGCTTATATACTCAGCCCAGCCAAGAAAACCCTCACCTGGATTTAACTAAGAAAAGAGAAACCATCTTCTCGTTGGATATTTACTGCAGTAATTAACCCATGAACTCCCAGTGCTACTTTTGTAGCAGTTCCCAAATGATTTTTTTCTGTATTTTCAATCTTTCTTAAGTGATTTATCACCATTCATTCTAACATTATCCACTGTTTTTTTTTTCATTTTTACTTTTACAACTCCATGGGTTTTACTGGTGAATTAATGTTGTAAAATATGATGGTGGTCCAATTTCAGTATACAAAGCCTCTGAACGTCCAAATGGGTCATATCTGATGACCATGAAAAAACTGCATTTTACACTAATTATTTACATGTATTGATAGGATTAGTGGATCAACAGGTATTGGATATTTTAGGTCAGAAGAGGATGTTTGGGTCTTTATGGGTTATTATGTTTCAGTTGCAACATGTTATTTAACCTCAACTGATACAGTGAGTAGATACTCATTTCTTAAACAATCACGCCAGAAAACGTATCCTGTGGTCATGGGAAAGATGTAACTATTTCAGAAGGGTCCAACTATTTGCCAGCATCCAGAAAATAGAAGGAGGTTACTAAGGAGATTGGTGGGATGACTAAAACTGGGTTTAAATACTGTTCAATGCCTTATCAAAACCTGGAAGGACAGTGTTGAACCATCATCCATAAGGAAGAAATATGGTCAGAATTTTTTTCTTTAATTGTAGTTGAAGATCACTTAAATGTTCTCACAATAGTGATATTAAGAGCATTTTCACATACAAAATGCAACGAAAACTCAAGAGATTGGGACTAAACAGTTGTGAAACTTTAAGAAAACTGATTATTGACATTACTTAGAAAACAATAGCTTCAATTTGCATAAAGATTGGACCGTGTTTAAATGGCAAAAGGTCAAGTGGTCTAATGAGTCCAGATTGATCCTGTACCAGAGTGATAGATGCATCAGGATGAGGAGAGAGGCAGATGAAGTGATTACCCATCATGCCTAGTGCCTACTGTACAAGCCTGTGGGGGCAGTGTTATGATCTGTGGTTGCTTCAGTTGGTCAGGTCTAGGTTCAGCAACCTTATGTGTCCATTAAATGAGGTCAGCTGACTACCTGAATATACGGACCAGGTATGAACAGTAGATGATTTTCTCTTCCCTAGTGACACAGGCGTATTCCAACATGACAATGCCAGGATTCACTGAGGTTAAACTGTTAGAGTGGTTCGTTTCATCATTTTCACACATGGACTGGCCACCACAGAATCCAGACCTGAAACCCACAGAGAATCTTTGAGATGTGCTGGAGAAGACTTTACACAGTGGTCCAACTCGCCCGTCATCAATATGAGATCCTAGCCCAAAAATAAAGCAACTATGAATGGCAACTGTTGTGACATTGCATAAGCTGGAAATGATACCAGGATGAATAATTAAAACTAAAGACAGTTTTTTTTTGGTCAAGCTGTGGTATAATCTCAATATTTTTGAACCAAACAACATGTTATAAACATTTTTAGATGTGTATTAAGAACCAAAAATGTTTCATACAAAGATTTATTTCTGTTTCATGTAATATTAAGATGCACGATGGCCATGTATTATGTTAGATTGTGGACTATGGTTAAAATCTCCTATACTTTACAAATCAGCAAGGGACTATCTTCTTTTCTGCATCCACTGTCACTCAGACAGAGCTGAGGACTGAGCAATGAAACCTGCTGCTTCACCTCTAGATCTCACTAAACATTAGACACTGAACCTTTAATTCACAGGTTCCTTATAGATCTATTAAACAGAGCAAACATATAATTGGTGAAGGTAAAGGAGATGACATAAAACACACAGAAATTATTTTAGAATCAGTTTTCAATTACTAGTCAAACATACATTTTTAATGCTTTGTGTCTCTCCTATGTCTGCATGCAGTCTCTCACACACAAAGAGCATTAAACACCCAGTACCAAATGTCAGTCTAAATCCTCCCTGACACACAAAGTCTTCTGAAACCCTAGGAAATACACTCTCCTAACCCCTTGTCCAATCCCTCTGGATGACACGGTTAGTGGGACAACTCCCACCCTAATACCCCGTAATAACCACAAATCAACAGCATGGCAACTGCTGACAAGACAGAGAGACAGGAAGGAGGAGATAAAAGGGAGAAAGGTTGGAGGAACTGTGGGGACAGAAAAAAAAAAAAAATCTCCACAGGTTTGTCCTTTTCTTATAAAGCATCCATAACCTTGCAGCTTAGGGTTTGTGGCTTTCTAAATCCTTTCTGGGAACAGGAGGAGGATAAGACGTCATTTGTTAGTCATGTTAGTGTTAGATATGTTACTATGGTGTTATGGCAATTATGCAACTACTATAATGATGTATTACTATCACCACTGGGACTAAAGAGACAGTGGTTAAATGTTAATCAGTGAAGCTTTTAGGAAAAGCCAATGACTGATTGCAGTCATGCTGGCTAGTAAAGACAAAATCATCATTTAAATAGAATCACAACCAATATGTTCTGGTTTTACAGAGATCCGGTATGCACTTCACACTTCAGCTAAACCTCTAAGTCATCCTGTGTAGTCCAGATGTATGGACATTATGTCACCTACTAATACTAAAGAATTCAGGCCACTACGAAACACACATTCATTATAAATAACCAGCATTAATTTATTTAAATCATCTCTCATTGTGGGAAAAAAAAAAAAACCACAAACAAAAAATAAACAAACACCTCAGTCGTGAACACTACTAGAACTATACCAGACTGGAAACTAAATGCATACTTTTCCAACAAACAAACTTCTTAAATCCTTAATCAAGTCTTCATTATGAAGAGAGTCCTTTTACCACAAACAAACTGACTAAATCTGCCCTTAACTCGCTTGCAGCTACAGTGGACTAGAGTGAGTGCTGCTGCCACCAGAAGCACTCACATATAACTTACAATTCGTCATTTCTTATGCAGCACATTTCTCAAAGCTAATTTCCAATTAGCGGGGAAAAACACACACTGCCATTCTCACTTTTTCATTGTTTCTCAGCTGTCTGCTTCTGTGTGTGTGCCTTTTCAGTGTGTGCACTCATACTTCATTTGCTTCATTATGCATTCACTCGCTTAAGAACCACATTTCTTTTAGCTCTTAAAATGAGAAATTTGCAAATGGATAAAATAATATTAATACGTTTTTAATGGTATGGACAGCAGGAGGAAGGTACATGTGTATATGGTCGGGAGTGTACATCATGTGCTTGTATAGTTTTGTTTGTGGTCCAGTGTGTGTCTTTTCACACTTGAGCTCCCAGAGCTGGTTGACAAGACTACTTTGCAAAGTCCTTTTTCAAACCCCCGGCTAATGGCCTCCTGAAGACTACTGCTGATGAAAATGAGATCACCTCCACTGGTGAGACTTTTAGCTCAGTTGCAAATGACAGGCACCCTGTCAGTGTGGAGAGGGACTAAGTATGATGAGAACTGGAGTCGCTATGAGCCTGCACAGCACCCCGCCTCACTATCGATCTGCCTCTCCTAAACTCAGGGTCAGGACCCAAAATGGGTTTGTGTATCCATTACCATATTATACACACATTGTTAGATTAAAATAATGACAATGTTAGGGTATGTTAATTAATTTTTCCTTTTTTTTTTTTAAGTAGAAGAAAAGTGTTTTCATGTTATATATACAGTGGAGAGCTCCATGGTTTTCGTGTGTAAATGGGGAGGTGCTCAGTAATGAAAGCTAAAAAATAAACAAATTGGAATAGGCAAAGAAAATCAAAAGACTTGACTTAAAAGAAAATGTTTTGACAGCGAGAAAGCAAATCAGTCATGCATCTTTGTGTACATGAGCATTTTGATTCTTTGATTCATGTGTGTGTTACTTGGTGACGTATTGCTATGGTTAACTTGTCAGTGTCAGCTGCAATTGCTGGTACTATCATTGAAGCTGTGATTGACATTCTGACATCCGCAAACCTACTGGCTTGTTCATAATGTAGACTATGTACATATTAGGACAATTTGCAGCATATTTTTCTAAGCTATGGCCATGGGGAGACTACGTTGTGTTTTTTAGGTCTACTTTTTCAGGTAAGCCCTGTTATACATAATATACAGTATCTTTTGAAAAGCATTGTTTACAACGAATTAGTAGCTTATGTATAAGGATGTGTATGTAAAGTGCACAACACATTGAGTACACAGAGCCTGCAAATGAACAGGTGTTTCTGTGTAAGCATATGCATAGAACTTGTGGCTGTGTGTGGGCAGGCACACATTCAGCCATGACTGCTGCATTAGAATCTTACACTACTTATGTCATTAAAAATGTGTGTCTCTAAGAAATAAATGCTTAGTGGTTTTCATAAGGAAGAAGTCAAATGTCAGAACTGCATTGTCTACTTATTAGTTTTATCTACTCATAATTGGATGCAAAGATTATGTCATAGTTGCTTTTGAACATCAGTAAAAGCAAAACAAAATCCTTAAGTTATATCTAACTTTTATTATATTATCAGGTAGTTTCCTCAAGGCATCGAAACTGTAAACACATTCAGAGCAAAGTGATTAAAAATTCCCTACTCTGATATAAAATGCAGTCAAAAGTATTTCAGACATCCAAGAGTGGTGGTCTGTCCCGTCTGAGTACATTGGCTTCATTGTCTTTTCAAAAATACAGTTTGACCTTGCTCAGTTGCTCAGTTTATAGAGCAAACTTGTTCTGAAAATTCAACATCAAATATTTTATTTATTTATTTATTTGACAGGGACAATGCAGTCAGACATAGTTACAAAATTGCAGCTGATGTGATGCATATAAGTTTATAGCTAGTGCTAATTTACAACTCCTGTCCCTGGTTGGGCCTTTCTAAAGCACCATATTATAATACAATACAATAAAAACAAAACCAAAACCAAACAAGACGTAACAAAGAAAAAAAAAAACAAAAAAAAAAACAGTACATATTATTTACTGTACTGGGTACAGTTTTGTTTTGTCTTTAGCCAAGCTTTAGTTGCAGTGAACATTTTAAAATGTTTTTTATTGCTCCCCTCTTATAACCTATTGGTTCCGGTAGCAGAGTTTACCTTGCGGGTTTCCCCCACCATTAAAATCAGGTACATATAGGTTCATTCACCACGGTGCTGAAGGGCATTCAGTGGCACCTCACTGCTCCTATGTGCTTATGCTAGGTACTGTGTATGCATTAGAATAGGTAAAATGCACAGACCAAATTTTCCCACGGGGATCATAAAGCAGGTTAACCTTTCCACCTTCAATGTTTTGTGTGCATCTAAAGGCCAGACTAGGACTCACCTGGTAGACTTGTTGAAACGTTGACCTGGGTGTAGAACCTTTTGTTGGGCAGAAGTTCCGACACTCCATTCAAGGCCTCTACAGTGAATGTGTAGTTGGTGTTGGGAAGGAGATTGACCACGGTCACCGTTCTCTCCGTCAGGCCGACCTGCTGAGGCACAAAGCCGACACTTGCGCCACATGGCTCACATTGCCTCCCAACGCACCTCCGGCACCCGACGCTGTAGGTCAGGTCCACTCTGCCCCCTGTGTCAGATGGGGCAGCCCACTCCAGGATCAGTGTGGACTGCTTCAGGGTGTAGACCAAGTCTCTAGGTGGGGAGGGAGGCCCTATGAGAGAGAGAGAAAAAAAATATAAACAAAATTTTTAGACTGTAGCAACATTCAAAACATGACAGAGGAAAAACAAAAAAAAAAACTAGGTGAGAAAGGAGGAAACATCAGTATGTAAACATCTTATAGTCAGGACTTGTTATGCAGTAATTTATACTGCTAGACAGGAAATTGAAAAAACACAAAATTTATCGATAAAGATGCCCAGCTGTGTTTTTGGTTACATGAACAACTACACCATCCTTAAATGAATGAGGCAAATACAGCCGATCAGAACAGCAGTAATGTCAAACATCTTATCCCGTCACAATACAGTGCAGTATTATTGTTGAAAACAGCATAAAAACCCTTTCTGAATAAGTAAATAAAGCGATAAGATGATTTAATGCAACATATTTACCCACATGGCTTTATTGCTCAAACACCGTGTTACTGAAACATGAGATGTTTCATATGCCAGACTAAGTGCGTCGGTATTATGTTGTGATTGCATGAGCCCAGTTTGCACGTGATGTTATAATAATCCTGTTTTTTATCCAGGATTTGGCGTTAAGAATCAATTGTTTTGATGAAAACCATTGACCCTAATGCGAAGAGGACACTGAAAATCTGGGCTTGAAGATGGAAGAGGGATTACAGGAGATGCAGAGAGACGGCAGAAAACACTTGGGAATACAACTAGGTCTAAAGGAAATGGTCAAGGAATGGAAGTATCTGTGTGATTTGACTTAAAAAAATTCCTTAAAGAAGATTAAACTAAATAAATTTGTGAGTGATGAATATTACCTGTTCCTGGCATGAACGTGGATCACGTTTGCACATTATACACTCATGTTAACACTTCTGTATGGGATGAATTCTGCACTTGGCATCAGAAATAAAGGATGTCACCAAGTTGATGGCTGTTCATGCCATTAAACAGTAGTACAGTCAGAACTGTTGACCGATGTGAGTTGGTCTATGAACGGGGGTCAGACTGTCAGGCACACAACTAAAAATCTAAATATCATATTTATATTAGAAGAAAAAATATGGCTGATGAAAATGACTCATTTGTGATTATACAGTTAGATAAAGCACATGATCGGGGATGATAGAAATTAATTAAAATTACTCTCACTATTGTTTAACAGTTTATACTAGTTTATTTTGAGGTATCTTATGTCACTATAGGGAGCTGAGATAGGGGCCCAGCACCCTTGCGACCCTCTCGAGGACAAAGCGGTTCAGAAACGTGAATACATGAATGAACGTCACTATAATTTTAGTGACATTTAAAACACCCTTCTGAATTATGCACAGAGAAATTACACAATCTCCTATGCCAAGGCACAGGATTAGTCACCCATTTGAGTCAAAACCCCACAGAAGTGAACTGGACTTAAAAAAAAAACAAACACTGGACACAAAGGACCCAAATGAATGTGGATCCCAATCATGTTCAGCCGAGACTGAAGTAAAGCACAAAGAATATTCTTGGCTACCTTTAAGGCAGCTTCATTATCCAGTGCAACGTCTGTTTGGCCAAAACTATGAAGACAGCTGCTTATGAAAACTCTGGGCAAACAAACTTTAAATCTGCTGTGCCGATGGTAAAAGCCAGTAGCTTAGCAGATGTTGGCCTTGTTTACTTGGTACAGTAGGAAATCAATAATTTGTGGTTGTGTAAACTTGGGGTCATTAAAACACCTAAGCCTTGTTCTTATTGACCTTATCTGTTAAGCGTACACATCCAGTGTGAATTATGCGTTTCTATTTGTTCAATACGTGTTCCGACACAGTGCCAGGGTTGAGCTCAAAGAATAAGGCTCAGATTGTCTTCCACGGCATGAGAATAACTCTAAGCAGCAAATCAATTTAATGGAATACACAACTGTAATTACAGTTGTATGTGTGTGTCCTAATTATGTGATATTGATAAGAATATTAACTTTCATTTGCACAGTGGCCAGTTTGTTGCCAGCTTTCCTTCTGCCTTAGCTACAGTGACGGTTTGGCTTGTAGTCTGCATTATATTTTCCATGCCCTTGCATAGTATAAACCTCTGGACCTGTCCATGTTTGTGATTGGTCAGCTTTTATGTGAATGCACTCAACAAGATCAGATGGTAACCACCTTCGTGAAACCATTTCACATGCTTTTTTAAGCTTCATCCATACTAGAGACATTCTTCCAGCTCCATGTTTGTATGATCTAATACATGATAAAGGCAAACTATAAAAGTTGTGTGTTGTAACGCTCCATTTCTACAGGATGAGTACAGCCTATAGTAATTTGTGTTTTTACAGAGTTCATATGAGATGTTAATTCTGTGCAATTCTGCCAAGTCTGTAAGTTGTGAATTAAAAATTCCACTCCAAACTCCCCACCCTGTTTGAGGAAACGCAGAGATCCTCTAATACTATTTGTACCATGCAAAGCAACATCTCTGTGATTTGGTGGGATTTGCAACACTTTTTTGTTTCCACTTTGCATTTATTCAGCCTATTTTAGTGGTTGAGGAAGTTTAAGTTTCAAAAATGTTTTGGGTGGAAATTCAGGAGGCTCACGCTGCAATATAGCATGGATATTCACTGAAAAAAGCAAAGCTAAATCCTTCAGGAAAGTGACATCTCAAAAGAAGATGAGATGGATGGCATACATGACAGCAACACCGAGGAATCCTTTTTCTATCCTCCAACAGTTATCTGTACGTGGGGACCAGGGAACTAGGAAATAATGACAAATTTGAGGAAAAGTCAGAGTTTGTGTGTCACATGAAACACTGGCACAGAGCACTAATTTCCAAATCATTGGAACTCCTCAGGTTATTCTAGTCCTCTATGAATTAGGCTTAAGAGTATAAATGATAGAAATCAAAACCTAAAAATAAAGCAGCAGTAACTTTCAAGTAAGTACATTTAAGGATAACTAACTCTAATCTTAAATAAGTAACACTGTACATTTTCACATGAGTAATTTATGTGTTTAAGTTTTACCACAGTGACCTCACTCTTACTTGATAACATAATTTTTTTACAACACTTGTCTTAACCTCAGCAACACAAATGGCCAGAAAGGCTAAAAATAATGCATGCGGTCTGTCCCTACAGGGCTGTATAGGATGTCTGCGCTAAGTCTGTGTCCTGACTGACCTGTGCCTTTCCCTGCAGGTCCTGGCACACAGAGACTGGATAGTGCATTCAACTCCATTAAAGGTCATGAATTTTATATGCGTCCTTGCATGTGTACGCATGTGCGCTGTAATGAATAAGTGAAGGTGCACTGCTCTGTGCATGCTGTCAAACACACCACGCATCACACAGCTGCGTCCTGCTCCCAGTCGCACGTGGACCACAGAGTTACATAAGCCCAGAAAGCATTCAGGATGTAAACACACATACACAGAACGTGAACACACACTCAATGTAGACACAGCTGGGCCTTTATTCAGAACCCTCTCCTCCTCTCTCATGCTTGTTTCTCTCTCTCTTGAAGCTCCTTTTTGCTCCCTCTCCCTTCTCATCTTCCAATCTGAAGGCCTCTTATTAAAACTTCACCTCCCAAACTCCATCTCTTTTCATTCTCAATCTCTCCCTTTTTTGCTCTCCCCTATAATCACTTCTTTTTTCCCTGTCAGTCCATCCTAAATGAACCCCCCCCCCACTCATTTTCCACCACTGCTCTAGTATGCAGCATCATAGTGCATCCAAAATTGCTCTTAAGTGTGTTTTTACATGTTCGACACAAAACCCTGTGAGGCATAAACCTTAATGTATTTCCTTAAGCTAGAAGCTGTCTTGCAACAACTTTAGCCTTCTTGCTGTAAGTAGTGAGCACCCAGTCTCAGAAATCCTTTGCAAAAACATGCACTGAGTAAGCATTAGACTGATTTTAAGGTTTGTTTTTGTTTAGTTTTTTTTCCTGCAGTTATTATGCTGCAGCTATTGCCATTGTAGTACTGTCAGCAATACAGTTCTACTCAGCAAAAACTGTTTTATAAGAAAATATTTCAGTCTCCCCAGACAGTTTCTGTTACGTGTTTCTATCTCTTCATTGCCAGGTCAGGGGGGATTTAAAAATATTTTATAAAAAGCTAAGGTTATGGAATATGTAAGACAAGCCCTGTGTTACTGCCAAATAAGCCACAACAGGGTGATCAAGCCCTTTCCATTTTGTGCCAAGGTCTTTCATCACCCTCATTTGATTTTGTTAAAATGGCTGGCTCACTGGCTACAATATATAGAAATCAATAACTTGACAAAAACATTAATATAGAAATCATTTGAAAATGACTAAACAACTTCAGCTAAAAACAGTCATTTATAATCTGTATCTGGAACTACAAATCGCATAGCAACGGACTGATATAAATAACGGACTGTGGCATGCCATCATTGACTAGCCAAAGCTATGTAATTAGGCAAGAAATATAATGTGAGGACTGAAAAATCTCACTCTCTATCATTTATTTGACACGCACCAATATTTTAGTCTGTTGGATGATGCTTTGTGTTATTCCACGTGACATGCATGCAAGCCTGAAATTTGTATGGGGTTGAATACAGAAAGTGGTGAATCTGAGCGAGAGAACAACTCAACCATGACAAAATGAGGAATGCGTACCAATTCTACTAATTCTGTTCAATTCATGGCTAGGTTATGAAAAGTGTGACAGTGAACCTTTGAAAATTTGGAAGGTTACATTTTAAATAAAAGGAGTTAATGAATCAAATATGAGAAAAAAAATATTAGGAACTAGACCTTTTCAGGTGATTATACCTGAAATCCGGGGGTATCTGGGGATAAATGTATTTATTCATTGAACTTAAAATATGCTGTATTGTCCTCTGTATAATTATCGATATAGGATATAAGGTCATATTTCATTTTTTAATTAACAGGAGCACTGACTAACAACAGGTAGTACTACTAGATAATTTCTCACTCTTTGAAAAACTTGCAGTTTCAGCTTTTATAAAGGCCTTCTAAAAAGAGTCTATTATATCTAAGAGAAAGCAGTAGCTTTGACTGTAATGAGCAAATCAAGGTTTACAAGGAAAATAAAACATATTACTCTTTAATTGCTGAGATAATAAGGTGCATTATGTATATCAAACTTCATTCACCTGCAGCAAAAACTCCATAATTTGTACATTTATACACCTTCACTGCCCCTTTTCCCTCTCTTTCTCCATCTATACCATGTGGTGGATTAGCAGAATCTGGGGATGATCATAATTACTGAATCAATAGTGTAATTAATGTGGTCATTAGGCTGCTATAAATGTTATCACACAGGGCTCAAAGAGCTCAGCAATCAATATTGTAATTAAAACCTCCTCCAACACAGTTACCATAAACGGTAGTATGACCACATGTTTAAACATATATATGTGCATATAAACCAATGTGTATGCATACAAACATGCACACACAGGTCAAGTGACCCTCTGGTTCCACTGGTCTGAGTACTCCCTGGATGTGAAGCACATTATTCTTCCATCTAATTACTAAGCTATATCAATAGGCTGTTCGCTATGCAAAAATCAATAGGGCTACCCTGGATGGTCTTTGTCTTATTGGCCTTGTAGTGCATCTTTATTGGAGTTGAACAGCACAAGGTACGAGAGAAGGGGTGAGAAAAGGTAATAGGCGGCGGATGAAAGGATAATGTGTGGACAGAGGGGGCGAGATTGCAGAGTTTATCGTTTGAGAATAGAGGGATGAGATTTTAGTGTGACAGAGGGATAAAGGATAGGGTGATAACGAGCATGGATTAAAAGGATGAAAGGATGTAGAGGAAGGAAAATGTGCGGAGGCAGGGGGTGGAAAGAAGAGTGATGAGTGGCCAAGATGAAAAGACAGAGGGGGGAATGGGAGAAAATGTGTGTTCAGGGGTCAAAAAGGAGGAAGAGAGGGGGGAATCCGGGGAATGGGTGAGTAATGGATGTACAGGACATAGCCGGGTACGGATGCATGATGTCAGTTGACAAGGAGGAGGAATATTGAGAGGAAGCACAAGGTTAAGCAAAAAAATGGGAAGTGTGGTAGATGAGGTAGGTTTCTGGGGAATACATAATGTGGACGTAATGGTAGGACGGATGAAGGATGGGGGGTTATGAAAGGGATTAAAGGTTAGAAGCAGAGGAAATGGCTATGGATAGATACATAATGGTTATATATTATTAGCTAAAATAGAGGGGTCTAAGTAGCGCCAGTGGAGTCCCGGTTATCATTTTTAATTTATCATATGGTATGGATTTATCCACAGCAGTATAATGTAGACTTGCTGAAACAACAACTATGCTATGGTCACATTTCAATAGGCAGCACCATCCAATATATAATACTGCTATAGTACTAGATGAGATAGTAAGAAGGTAGGGTAATCCCTAACAGTTCTAACTGTGTAGCACCAAAGTTAATATAATAAGAGTCAATGTTAAAATAGGTGGCATATTAAGTTATATTTTACTCTGTTGCAGATGGCACAACAAGAAAAGTTTGTGTTCTGCTTTGTCCTTACTTTTAGCTTTATATATTATGGGATTTTATGGAGCAAAGCAAACTATATTCGTGAATGCATTCCTGAAAGTAGACCTTCAAAAACACGAGCCACCAAAAAGAAATGTGTAAAAATGTGAAAATACAGTAATTCAGATGTGGAGTCAGACTGTAAGGGACTGTAAGTACAACCTAAAAAATAAACATGTTATGAGGTTTTATGGGAGTTTTCAGAAATCATTCTGCAAAGACAATTGGATTTATATACATTCATAACAAAACTAACCTTTTAAAACCACAGACAAGACAACAAATGCCTTGTGTTTACTGGTGTTATCAAAGAAAAATAATAAAAATGAGATATATGGGGAAATATTGTTTCAAGGAATCACTGAAAATCTTTGACCATGTCAGAACATAATTACTAGGGCAGTGTTGGGCTTAAAAGCAGACTTGGTCATAGCCGACCACTTAGTGAGCACTTATGGAGTATTTTTTTTACTTGAAAGAAATCCAATACCAAGGGACAAACAGAGGGTGAAGGAGGGGTGAAGGTTGGAGCAGAAAGAGGGAGATGAGACGTGGAAATCGGTAGCAAGAGATGGAACAATGAAGATAGATAGATGGTGGGATACAAAGTGGGGGGGAGGGTGCAGGTCAGACGGAGGGGTGATGAGATGAGAAAAGGGGTGAAGGGCAGGTAAGCCATAGGTTCACGTCATCTCTGAGGATAAAGAGGCAAACGGCAACGCTAGATCTATAAAAGGCTGAACGAAGGTGGGAGATAGTGATGGCTCTGAAGGAAATAGCTCACTTAATGCAGAAATATCTAGATGTAACAACACAGCATGAATGATATGAGAGAAAAAAGATTACCAAAACCTTTACAAATGGAAAAAGGATAGATGCACACAAATATAAATATATATTTAATCTTATTACGTGTGCATGGTGCAGAGGGGGTGTCTAATGGGGTTCTGAAGTGGTCCTCTTCACACACACATGCAACGGATCCATCCTCATCCGCGACGCTGTTGGCTGGGCAGGGAAAACACTCCTGCTGCCTGGATGACATTTTATAGGATCCAGGGGGGCAAGCTGAAAAAGAGCAACACACAGATACAGAATGTCATTATTACTGAATTACAACTGCTTCCTTTATTGTAACACAGGACATGAAAAACATACTTTAAGGCATTTCCACAGGGGAAAGGTTGGTCAATAGACAAATAAGGTGATATGACTGCATTTACTGTGTCGTGGTAGAAATGTTACCACCAGCAGAGATTTGGCAAGATCTTTCACATCATAAGAAGTCTTAGATTAGATTAGACTTTATTGATCCCACAACTGGGAAATTCAACGGTCAAGGCAGCAACAGAATAAAGAGCAAGAAACAGTGTGCATGCTTAAAGATAGTGCAAAAAACTAATAATAAATAATAATAATAAACTATACAGACTATATCCATATTTATAACAGAGTGGAATTACAACATCTTCAAATACAACATGTTCACAAGATTATTGCATGATCTTTATCTGCCTTACAAGGTGGTGACATCATTGGGCAGTATATTAAAACCGGTAAAACCAGAAAATATTATTCTTTTTTGTCCCAAAGCTAGATTTATAGGTTTAACACAGCTTTTACCAGATATTTGTACCCTAGAGTTTATTTTGACAGTGTTTTGCCAGATTTTTACAAATAAAGATGAGCAAATCTAGCAAGAAGGTCATCATTTCTTTCAGTATATTATATTAGAATAATTTTCATGCTGCACAAATCTGGTATTTTATGTACTTGTTGAAATAATGTTAGTTTGACTGAGGCTGGGGTTTTTTGTAAGAATGGATGAACGTATTACAATGTACTGAAGTACAGTATGGTTAAGCATTTTTTCTATTTTAATTTATTGAAACATTACTGACAAAATTATATATAATGGGAGGGAAGATTTTGCTCCATCCTAGTTTAAAACCATTAAATATTTTATAGCGATACTACTGAAATCCTTACATATCTTTCTCTGAGCCATTATATATCATTTAAAAGCATTCCTTTGCACAGAAACTCCACCAAGTACAGCAGCAATTTAAAGCCTAATCTCCTTTTCACTTCATAAGAAAGAAAATTAAGAATGAATGGGGGAAGATAGAAAGCAAGTGAATCCACAGGGAAGGACAGACGAGATAAAAGATAGGATTAGGGGAGAAACGTAGAGAAGGACTTTGGCTAAATCCATCTGACAAACACAATTCGCACATTACGTGTGATCAGTGGCCTTGGCAAATGGCTTCAAAGGCTGCTACCGGATTGAGACAGCTAGGCAAATGAAAACATGCCAAGGCAGTGCGCCAGCACGCAACCCAAACTCAACTTATTTAGGTGTTGCCCCCCTACACCCCCGTTTCCCACTTAATTTGGCAGATTTCTCAAATATCTCCCTCTACAGTGAAAAGCAGGGAGAAAGAGGCACGAATGTACGCAAGGGTGATGAGCGCTCATGACCTTCTACGCGCCGCTCACAAAAACACCCTCCATGTAACAGAAGCTTATCAATGCATGCGTGACGACACACTCGCAAACACACACAGAATAAAACAGGTTATTTTACACTCTCCCACTATGCAGTTTCATTTTCCACTTGCCGGGGCTTTGTAGCAGGTGATAATGGGTGTGAAATCAGGCAGCCAGCAACCGCTTGATGTTCTGGTATTCTCTCTTCTGAGACTGTATTCTAAACAGCAGGTTTACATTAACAGGCCTGGTACGGTTTCTGTCTCTTTTCTTTTATCTTCTCCTCATTTTCTACTCTCCTCATACATATTTACATTTACTATCCCCCTGTCGTTCCCCTCTCTTTCTCTGACCTGCTCCTCACTCTTGTATCCCCTTGCTGTGTTAAATACATTTATTTTCTTTAGTATCAAGTTCAGTACTCTGTTGTAATTGTGAGATAATAATTATAATATATGTAAGTGCAATCAGTGGCTCCAAGTGGCCCAAAAGACTGATAATCCACATGTAACCTCATTTCTGAATTCATTCAACTTTTACATGACTCTAGATCAACATTTGTCTATCTTTACAGGAGTTATTAAATACAAATATGATTTTAAATTTGGAAATTTTGGATTAAGCCGCACACATGAAAGTGGTTCACGTGACAATCCCACCTCTCCACACCCACATAAAGGAGTAGCAGTCATTGCTCCGGAAAAATCCATGATTAATAAATTTGTTTTCTTTCTTTCTCCTCATCAGAAAATGGCACATCCCCCAGTCCTCACAAAATCAAAAATGGTTCTTGTTAGTGATGTTAGTTTAGTTTAATTAAGTTTGAGTTTATTTTGCCCGCTGACAGCAGATGAGTTTCTCAAGTAGGAAAAATATCAAATGCTTTTCTAGTTCTGCTTTGACAATGACATGATGGAATGCACCCGTTCAACACATAACTTATTATTTGTAGCAAGTTTTGTGAGAAAAAAAATATTAATGGTTTTCCTATTATGCGCTAGAAACAAAAGGATGACTATAACAAAGTGATGGACGAGGACAGACGGGATGAAAATAATGTGAAGACCAAACAAAATAAGTTTACGGTAAAGTAATCTAATCTGATAGAATAGAATAGACCAGAATAGAA
>JAPQRQ010000003.1:24164305-24185469 GCA_037367365.1 Apogon talboti | reverse complement strand
AATAGAATAGAGCAGAATAGAATAGAATAGAACAGAACAGAATAGAACAGAACAGAACACAATAGAATAGAATAGAACAGAACAGAACAGAACAGAATGGCCTGTATTGTCATTGTGTGTACAGTGAAATGATGGTACTGTGCACCCAAAAGAATTAGCTGGACAGTAAGTCATTCCATGGTTATACCACATGCCTACTTGAGCATACCATTTACAGCTCTGGAACTGGGATATAGTTAGTTGGGATAGGAAACAACACACTGTAACACCTGAATAAATATGATGCGTGAGACTCAGGCAAGCTGAGGTAAATACAGTTAAAATGCTTTTTGCTGATGAACTTACACTGAGCAAAATAATAAAGGGGTCTCTAGCACCCCACGTTTTTTACTCAGCAATTCATACAAAACACACCAAACACAAAAGGCCTGCCATTACACATCGATTAGTAGGCCCCTTCAGCCCTTCTGGCGATGACTAGAGTGTGTGTGTGCAAGTGTTTCTAGTTCCCGCACATGAGTGAATGCCTGCGAGTTGCATATCAGAGGCTGTAACAACCTTGTAATCGACTTTCTAATGTCTGTCATTACACAGAGAAAAGGCTCTCGCTTTCAGCTCACAGAACAGCCAAGCATGGGGACATAACAGAAACACACATACACCCTGTCAAGCAGCACTGGAGTAGACGCTCTTTGTTCCTGACTGTGCCGCCACTATCCTTCCCTCACCATGCCAAGAACATCAAGCGTGAATAACACCCGAATCAAGGCGAAATTATGCATAGATCTACGAGAACAGAAATGGGTTTTGCATTTTCTACCTATCATGCTTAAAAGCAGGCTAGCCATATTCAAAGCTGGCTGCAATTCTGACTTATCTCCTCGATTCAGCGCGGATACACATTTTTGCCAGCCCACCTTGGAAATGTGTGTCTAATGATAGGGGTGTATCAAGACAATATGTGCAGCTCCGATAACAAAAGGAGCTGGCTTCGTGTGCTGCCCATCACTCTCCACAGCGAGGGATCATTCTAAAGGCCGCCAACAGACAATGCCAGGCAAGGTCGCATCAGTTATAACAGGCCAGCTGCCATCTGCCAATGGGAGAATGTGGAATCTCCTAAAAGCGTCCGACGGCGAGAAAAGACCAGAGCCGGTTCTTGTAAGGAGGACCACTCCAGTCATTAGAAGACATGTTTTTTTTAATCCTTTGTTTAATTGCTGAGGTATATGGAAACGGAAATGTCAAGGAAAGGGAGGAGGAGGGGGTGGTTAGAGAAATAGAGAGACAGAAGGAGAGATCTGCCAGGACAGCTGGCAAACCAACTGATCAATTTGTCGTATGTGCCTACTGGGAACTACGATTAAATGGAACATGGCGGCACATGTACACACACACACACACACACACACACACACACACACACATAAATATACAGACATAATTTCTGAACGTGTAATAATAGAGATATGTGGTGACATGCCAAGTCCTATAGGGGAGGAGGTGGAGGATGTGGCAAAGGATCTGCTGTGAGAGATACTTAGCAAAGACAGACAGACAGACAGACATACTGTGTTACACACAAAAAGACCGGAGGGTACATTGCGTACAAAGAGAGGACAGTGACCAGGTTGGGAGAAGGGTGGACACCTTCAGCTTGACATATAGACAGCGGCAGGAAAACAGATAAGCGCGGACATGCAATGCATAGAAATGAGTTACATGAAAAAAGAAAAAAGCACTAGTATAGACTGACAGTGAGCGACACTAAGGTTATCTGTTGTGGGAAAATATGCAATGCCCTGCCCAGCAAGTAGATTTTAAAAGCCTCAGGGTGGTATAAAACAATAAGACCATGATGGCAAAATATGCTACCAATCTAATCAGATAAGTGAAAATAAAAAAAAAGAATAAAATAAGGAAGAAAGTGACAGCTTGAAATATGCCACTAGCTTTATCATTTAATAGATAAAAACAGAGGCCAAAGAATCCACAACTCAATGAGCTCACAAATTACATTAATAGACTTTTGTCTGTGTAGGAGGAATCAATTTATAGTTTGTGATTTTGTCTTATTTTCTTTCCCCTTTCTTTAACCTTAACATACGCATTAATAAATCATGAAGAACTTAATACAATAAATGTGAGCAGTGGATTGTTTCTTGGCCTCTCTGACAGCACGCATTAATTAATATTAATAACACCAAAACAGGTTGGCATTACATACTGTGCATGCACAGACACCCACACCAAGAAATAAAAAGGAATACATGTTTTCTTTCTTTTTGTTTTTTTAATGAATATTTTGTTTCCCTCTAGGTTTTGTTCTTTCAAATGTATGAAAGGTGTGAAAAGTATGAAAAGATGTGATGTCAAGTAGGAAGTATACAAGGCGTAAAGAATGTGATTTCAACAGGTGCATATCAATATTTCATTGACCTCCAACGCCGCTAATGCTGATTCTAATGCCGATCCATTCAACCAGGCAGGTTTAATATTCACAAAATGATTCCTCATTAACATCAAACAAAAAATTGCATCCTCCTGGTCAGACAAGTAGGCAGGTTGGAGAAAAATTACTGATTGGTACATGTGATGAATTCAAGGTTGGTCCAGAATATTAAATGTGAGATGATGAAAAGGTTACCTTGATTAGTTTGAACTGGACTGACTAAATTAAGACCTAATATAAAACAAGAGCTCTTTCAAGTATTTTTTCTTTTATTCAGACTGGCTGGTGCCATTTAGATTTAGGCTACAATGAGCTAAATTAAAAAGATTAAAGATATATATGTACATTGAATGGAAAAAAATTACCATAACCTTTATTTAATCTCAAAGTATATTGACATATAGGCCTACTTTACCGCACAGGACAAGACACAAATACCTTCCATTATATGAAATGAGTAAAAGAAAGTATTTGTATATGGTGAATGTGCTTTTCCTGGAATAAATATATGGCAAATTAACCGTTTAAGCTTGTTAAAACAAAAACATGCAAAATTATTATTATTAACTTAATATTTAACATCCATCTGACTTAAGGTAGCTACTTCTATAATCAAAAGCAGTACTGGGCTTGAATGATCATGATTGATCTTAATTGTCCATATGATCTACTTTTCACAGGAACGGTACAGATCACGTCATTTAAAAGAACAAATAGCAGTGCTCTCAAAGCTGTCGACTCAGCTATTGTTCATTTTAAATGTCCCATTTATCAGTGAATTGACAGTATTTTACAGAATGTGCTGGACTAACCTGTGGGTTTGTACCATTAATGTCACTAGCAGAGGTCTCTGGATTAGTGTCTTTCTTTCAGGTCAGTCTGTCTGCACTTGAGTGTTTGGGGTTAGTCTTTATTAACTTGTAGAGTTTGTGTAATGTGTTGTTCTGCTGCTGCTATAGAAATAATGTCAACAAATTATCGTAAGTCTGTCAACAGCGGGCCAAGCTTCTGAGCAAGCAGTAAATCTGACTTCCACAGATGTTTAAGAGTTACTTTACTGTCAAAATGTTTTTAATTCATTACAACCTTTGGCAGGACAAATTCGGCCGCCTGCAGTCTAGGTAATTAATAGAAAAAACTGCAGCTGTATGTGCAGGAAAATGGCAACAGTGATTACTTCATTCAGATATTGTCAAAGTATCGTTATAATGTCAGCCTGAAATGATGCAGAAATACAGAAACACAAAGTCATCACACAACCCTAACGTCAGATTGTGTGATTCTGCCTCAAAAGATCATCATGTGATCTTTTGGCCAGATAGCTCATGAATCATCTTTTTTTTTTGAAAAGTACATTATCTTGAGTACTATGTGATATTTTGATCTAATATTCAGCAGTCACATAACAGTTAAACTAACTCTTGTTAAAAAACTCTAAAAGCAGTGGTTGTTAAACACTATTTTCAGATATCAGGTTATGGCTTTCTTGTGTTACCTACATAAAATAAAACCACTGATGGGAAAGTAATTTCAAGTCTCTACCCATGGTCTGCTGTCGTGGACAACAATTTTCTCTGGCGCTACATGTAGTGTCATAACCTGTCTGTATTTCTAGCCGCTTTGACGATATGACCAGGCCCGGAATTACAGCACAAATCCCTGTTATTAGCTCAAAGTAAAGACCTCATTCAAGTCCACCCACTGACTGGCTGCTGCTTCACAGTGTAATCAGGAGAAAGCTCTGAGCTGTGCCATTCAGGTCAACGCTTTGCTTATCATTTTATTCGCTGTTCTGCTCCGGTTGCCACAGACTGACATCATGCAGAGAACACAGGAGGATAACTAGCAAACAATGCAGTCATGGGTATTATTGTCAGCAGTGTATAAGCTTTATGCAGTAGACATGTCTAATTATGGCAACAAAGGCACCATGTGAATGGTAGTTGCACATATGCATCGCTATAAATGCATGCATTCACACACAAAGAAAAAAAAAAAACAATACACAGACACAGGCATAATTAGCCATATGTATACATTTAAGTGCGCACATATGCGTTCTTTGGCTTTGTCATGTGTGCATAGATGTGCAGCATTTAACAATGAGAGTGGTTACATCATAGAAAGGACACAAAAGAGAGCTGTTGGGTTACATCACTGAGCAGAAGTGCCAGATCTGTGCTCTTACAATGAAAATAAAGGAAAGAAGCAGTCAGTCAACCACACAGACACCCAGACAAACAAATATAACCAAACCAGGAGAGGATCAAATAATAAGGCTCTCATACACTGACAACACAGACAGAAGACACCGGAATAATGAAAACAGAAAAGACCTAGTCCACATTTACATGGGTATTTTCCAAGTGTATCTTTTTCTATGTGTTTTGGCCTTATGTCTAGGACTAGGCCGTGGAGTCGAAAAATCTAAACACAATTCTTTACTTTCAGAGCATGTCAAACACTTGTAAATCACCGGAACAGTTCACAAATCTGAGGTAGAACAGGTTGGTGTGTGTACAGTCTGGTTGTGGTTGTCTTTCTGCCACACTCAGCTGGCCTGCAACACTGGGCATGCTCTTTGCAAATCAGGTTTCTTGGTGCCACCTATACTGACTATTTATTGAAGATTTGTTATATTTATCCCAACAAAAAATCATTTTGCAAAATTGATAAATATTTTATCCACTTAGCTGAGTTTTTGTCCAAAATCAAGTGCAATTTTAGTTTGTATGTACACCCCCTCCCAGGCGAACAATGTTAGAAACTCCATTTGTAGCTTTGTTGTGTGGACAGAGCTTGGCTTGTAACGTCTGTGTGTGCAGTGGTCTCCTTGACAATCTCATGATTGACATGATCTTGCCGTCTCTTGGTTTGGCATGCGCTTGACAGTGCGTCAATTGTGTTTTGTTGGCTTCCGGTGGAGGGAGATTATTTTAAAGCAGGGTGAGAGTTTTTGAGATTGAAAGAGAAAAAAAAAAAAAAGATGGCATCTGTGGAAACCAGCTGATGTCCATGAGCGCTCATCTTTTACGCAAGGTAAGAAATCAGAAAATAAGATGCATGTGGACCATGCATATAAAGAATTCTACTTTAAATGCTAATATAACTATAACTCAAGTGAGTATACAACAATTCACATGTATTCAAGTCAAACAGTCTGACTTTGTAATGTTTTTTTTGCAAATTTTATTACATGTGTTATTTAAGACACTACCATAAACTTTTAAGGTGGCTCTGCCCATTACTCACTTCATGAGGGTAAACTGTGAGTCAGTCTGCCTTAAATATCAATGTGACTCCCTTTTTTATCTCATGTGTGACATACAATTTAGCAATGACTGAATCTTCAATTGCTTAAAACATGTTTATGAGTTTCCTCTGGATTATGCAAACTGAATATTCTATTTCCTCAAAGACGGGAAAAAAGGTAGTGGAGGTGAAATGTCATTCAGGTGAGCTCAGGAGGCACCAAATATATTACATGCTTTATCAAGCACATTTTTGTGAGCTTTTTGAAGATTTCAGAAGTCCTTACAGCACGCTAGCCACAGTGCATTAGCTGAGTAGGCAGTCCTTTAATGTGTCACAGAAAGCATTCCTGTTCAGACTACTAATGTCAACAAGTGCATCCACCTCTGAATGCATAGTGAAATGCATCCCGAGTGTGTTGATACCTCGCCTTGGAACTGTCTGGAAGTGATCGCATTGGCCATGACGGATGTTAATGGACGGTCTGGAAGGCTGCTTTTTATTTTCCTCAAATACAGTATGAGTAATTCCAGTGGCGAGGCCTAATATTAGCTATCTGCCAAATGTTGGCCATATGGATAATCTATTAAAGGTCTATATCTAATGTAATGTAACGTATCTATGGGTAAAAGAACATGTTGTTAATCGTACCAATGATGAGGAGACAGATGGATGTATTTCTGCGTTTTATGAACATATAGTGACTCACATACACAGACGTCAATCAGCGACTGCTCAGATCCTCTATGTTTTCCCCGGTCCCTCTAATACCCATGTCACTCTGACGTTTACCTTTCTCCCATCTCGTCTTCTCAAACAGCTCTTGACTGCTATCAGCTCTGCTCCCTGTCAAAATGCTGCCCACTCCCCACCCCTGTCTTCCCTGCCCTCCCTCCATCATGTTTGCTCTCTGCCACCCCCTCTCTTTCTGTCCATTATTCGCCATCCCCTGCTTTTGCTGCAGCTATCATTTTCACAGGATTTATCAGAGGCTGTGGAACAAAAGACTGAGAGGGAACAATTTCAGGATATTATCGCCGCCTTCTGTCCCCGACGAATCAGATTCAGAAACACAAATGCTCTTTAGATTTACATTTTACTGTTGTTCATCTAAAGATGGAGATTCAATAAATACTCATATTGCTTGAAGGAATGTAACAAGGTTAATTTTGTTGCATTGTATGGTTTCTGTCCATCTATCTGTTCTCTTGAGGTTATGCACATAACATTCTTGAACAAACTGCACACTGAGATAAAAAAAGAAGAAAAAAAAATCATAGTTCAGTGCTTTGAGCAGTACAAGCAAAATTCCATTAACCTCACTTGTAATGTCGGCATACTACTCAGAAAGATGCCAGTGGTGGTAAGTGGGAAAACATGAGAGGAGATGATGATATCATCGGGTACAACTCTATGTTTTATAGCTTAAGTAAAGCTCAGTGTGTCACATCCAAGGGTCTGGCATGCAGTTTGTACTATAACTGCATATTATTATTCTAGTCTGGAAGCTTTTCGACACCATTCAGGGTTTTTGCAGATTTCACCAAGTTAAATTTAATTAAAATTAAGAACTTCTATGACCTTTATAAGACTATTACAAATGTTTTAAGGCACATTTCATGTCCACACACTACAAAGTAAATGAATATAGTGCACCGTTTGCATTAGTGGTCATTGGTAACAAGTTGGTTAAGTCTGATAGTTTTGTAGCTCCATGATCCATACCGTTTTTTTTTTTTAATTCTTTTTTATATTTTAGAGTTTCTAAGGACTCTGAGTCTCTGATCATTGGACTTGCCTTAAGCTGTTCATTCTGATGTGTGTTTTGACTCTTATGTCAGTTCATTTAGTATGTTGTTTAGGTTGCTTTGTGATATTAATTGGTGTAACTAACTATTGTGCTCATCTTTTTGTCATTTGGGGCCAATAATGTCTGAATGCAGTGCTTGTACGTAGAGTTGCTGCATACTGTGTAATTCTGTAAATATATTAAGATTTTATTTTTATTTATTTTTGCACATTTTATGGTAGTTTTTATTCTACCCTATTTACCATATATATTTTTTATTTTAGATTTTATCCTTTTATCTTTCTCATGTTACAAAAATCGAGACCTGGGTAACTATATTTTGTTCTATCATCTACCATTGATCAAATAACAAATAAAGCTGAGTCAGAGTTTTTGTGTGGACTAAGGGAAGAATACTTGTTACTGTAATAAGTAATGGGCTTCCTGAGGGTAAACAAAATTGAAATTTTGATAATCACAGCACTATTTAATGGTTCTAAGAGTATACAAAGTCTATTTATGGGTCCAATCATTGGATAAATGCTATTGCCTTAACATTACATAAAAAAAATGTGCTTTGGGGGCATTCTGTGACATTTCTCTTTTACCTTTACTAAATACCGCTTCATTCCTTCTCTGTTCACCAGTTCAAAGGAATGGGAAGGTACAATGAGGGCGGTATCACACATCAAACTCTGTCCCCATCCTTCACATCCTAGTGTTGGCATCACCTAGCCTCATCTGAATTCAAGAGACCATGATTATGAGATGGCCACCTTATCCTGTGGTGTGCAGATGGTGAGTGGCATCCATTTAGCTGAACCTCTGAGCCATTTAATTATGTCCATGTCTTTCTCAAGCACCGTAATCCAAGCTGTGTAGGTATGTGTGTGTGAAAAGCAAACACACTGATAGGTTTCAGGCCAGTAGTGCCCAAACATAGACACACACACACACACACACACACACAAGCAGGGGAAAGTCTCAAAATGCTAATGTGCACATGCAGATACAAATCCCCTCCAGACTACAAAGCAGCACTGGTGTCTAAGAATTCAAAATCACACTATAAAATGGACTGACATGAAATGACACTCCAGGATGACAACAGGGACACGGAGAAACAGCATAAGAAAAAAAGACTTTGAGAAAGATAGCGAGGAAAATATGGTGTTAAAAATGCAAAGCTGATCGGTCAAGCCTTAAAAGGTGGCCTTGAGGCTCTAAGCCTTTATGTCACTATGATATCCATTATCATCATTACCATCATCATCATTATCATATCCAGATGGACAGTCCTGCACACATAGTAACACTCCAGACTACACTTACCCACACTGCATGGAAACAGCTTAAAGCAGCGGGCAGGTTCAGTGAGTCAATGTAAATGTAAGAGTGATATATTGTGTATGTGTGTATATTTGTGTATATTCAAGCATGTGTGGTTATGAGTAATAGAGGGGAGCGTCTCAGTCATTTACATTATAACCATATCAGCCGCAAGTCAGCAAACACGTTTGCATGTGAATGTCAGGCAATTTCAGGTCGAGCGCTTGCAAAATGAGATTCAATGTTCTGCTCTTTTTTAACAGTCATGCTGTTGTGCCGTGCGTGTGTGTGTTTGTGCATGTGTATGTGCACACCCCCGTCTCTCCTGCCTGTCATACTAAAATACAATTCCTCCTTCAAACTGAGAGCGAAGAAAGCTTAGGTAAGAGAAGTAATATTGATTTGTAATGCTGCTGAAGGTTATGCACACACCAGCCTTTTAGACACTTACATCTCTCCCCATTTGCAATGGCAATATGTAATGTCATTCTTCACAACCTCCAATTTTTCATATACAGAAATGTGCGTGTCTGTTTCTGTACTGTGAGCATGCTGTATAAAGAGCAAATGAAAGCACTGTCAGTGTGTGTGTGTGTTTTGGTGAGAGACCGAAATAACTATAAACCACAAACACCAAGCAACATCAGATCACTAAATCTGACCGTAATAAACAAACACATGTTTACATTTTGCATTCCCTAAGCATTCAACCATGTATGCAACTAGAAACCAATTAGTTTCACTGGTGAGGGCATTATTATGGCTAGCCAGTACAGAGTTTTGTTTTCTTGCAAACCCCTCATTTGTGTGCATTTAATACGGTCTGGTTCTGGAAATTAACAAGCATAATCTTCAACCCGCCGTTGGTTGTGACACGCTGATTTCATGTTATTCCCTTAGAATCAGCTATTCAAATCGGAGATGTGAACTTGAATGAGTCTCGCCTACTAATGACACTCCATTTTCATTTGGCTCATCTGAATCAACCATGTTCATTAAGACTGTGACCCAGATATAGACAAATCAGCCTGATAAATATGATTGCCAAGAGTGCAGATAGATGACTGCTGATGTATATCCTTAAGTACAGCAGAGGAGAAGAAAAGAGAGAAATATACTGTAGGGCAGTTCATTCAATCTACCATCTATTGGAACTGTTAAACAAGAGGAGGACAAGGGTAATCAGATAGCTCCTCAACCCTGGAACACACACCTATTAGAATCACTTAGAGTGTACTGGAACAGGAAAAGGGGCATATCCATGTGTGCTTATACAGAGTAATTATAAATACAGCTGTGAGGGCTGTGCAGTGTTTTACACCATATTAGTATTAATGTATGTGAATGAAAAGAGTGTGCTTGTACATGCATGCGTGCCTTCACAGCAGCAATGGAATTAGAGCTGTTTACGGTACTTGCAAACATTAGCCTCCTGACAAAGACTCTATTGAGTGGGAAGAACCATCTGCTTCTGCATATCCTTTACACTAATTAAACAAAACAAACAGCAATCTTGCAAAGAATAATATACATATTTAACATGCATCCTGTGTGGCAATTTCTTTAGAATTATAATGTTGCACAAGTTTTTGTTGCATATTTTATGACTTGTGTTTTCTTAGGGTTGGAGGAGTATACTGTAATATGAAAAGTGGCAGTTATAACACCATGTACATCTACATTATTGAAATAAGAAAAGAATATACCATGTGGTTAAAGCGGAGAATGTCACATACACTTTCACGTTTTATACTGAGGAGGCTTTGAACTGGGTGATATCTGATGCCTGAATTACTTTATCCTTTGTATTGATAGATTTAGTAGTTCACAAGTTATTAAACAGTGTACATCAGTAGATGCTTTAAGTTGAGGTCAGTTCTTTAGGTCTTTGGGAGATAAAATACTGTGAAAATCTCATCCTACGTTTCTATATACTTTAAAATGAAGCTGATAATGGACTAATGTGTGAATGAATACAAGTCAATTATCTCAACGAAACGATCACATTGTTCACAAGGCAGGGTTTCATTGCACAGTGTTACATCAGGCAGGTGTTTGCTTCTCTCATCTTTCCACTTATTGTATAGTATGCTTGACAATATGAGCTTCCCACTTACTTCTGTGTGTGCCTTTTTGTTCTACACTCCACTGTTGGTTTATTCCCTACAGATTTTTGCTTGCAAATACAATTAAAGCTTTGCTGAGCACGAAAGCGATCTTTCTTTGAAATGTGATTTATATGTAAGTCAAGGTCATAAAGTCATCTTCCACTTGTCAGACTATGGGGAGATCTGGAAATGTTTCTTCTTCTTGCAAATAAATCCAAATCCCACAACACAGATATTTGTTTTGTAGTAGTCAAGTAACATAAGCTTCTTATTTGCGAAACATTTTCAAAAACTAATCATTAAGAAATAAATCCTGCATGCCATTTCCCCCCCCCCAAGTGAAATATGAGGATATGGTGCTTCTTGATGCAGGATTATATGTTTTTATAGACACTCATAAACAGCGATACAGGCCAAAAGGCAACTTTTCCCACTGACAAACATTAACTTCATCACAGGTTTCTATAATTTCTACATTATTGCCTCCTCTCTGCATCGAGCAGGCCAATGTAATTCCTTCTCATTGCTCATTCTGCGCGACATTTGAGATCCAGCGTCCCTGATCCAAAGTTATTAAAAAGCGGAACCAGTGCAGAGATGAATGTAGATAGTGGTAGGGGGTCACTCGGACCATAAGGCTGATTAAGTGTTTTCACTAGCAGGTGGAGTCATGGTCAGGCATGCGACAGTTAAAATGTTTTTGGAGGTTGTGTGTGTGTGTATGTGCGCACACAAGACCCCATGTGATGAGAACAGTTGGTGAATCAAGGAGATGGATGAGATGGGACGATCATGCAACCTCTCCCACCCTTCACTGGCTTAATGGCTGAGCTCCATGTCAGGGATCAAAACACACAGAAGCATAGACACACAGCATGTGTAAAGCCCACTGCGTCTCAGTTCAGATTAGTAGGGGAAAATCCCAGGAGTAGGAGTTTAAACTTATTTTTATTGCGATTTTATGAACCAAATCGAAGTCAAGAATTACTGTTCGTTATTGCAAAAGAAAGGTCATCATTACTCTTTGCATTCAGTCAAGGTCTTCCTGCTATAGTCGCCGCTCAGAAAATATAACTAGTTTCAAAATGAGAATGAAAAGGGCGTTGGAAAAGGAATGCAGATTAATTAGTGACTGTAAAAGCAAGATAGACCAAGATTTGCAATACACAGATTTATAAAGACACAAAATAGTAAAACAGCATTCCCATAATTATAGAGTAGATATACAGATATCAAATCAAATTTTATTTATATATCGCCAAATCATAACAAACGTTATCTCATGACACTTTACACCTAGAGCTGGTCGAAACCAGACCACTCTCCAATGTGATACCTATGTATCAACTTACTATCAAGTGTAAGTTTTTCACATCTCCCGAGAACTTCATGTTTTTTTTCAACCATGCAGCCTTGAAAAGATACTGTTAAAGGTGAACCAGTTCATTAAAAAAAGCAACAGTTCTCCACACACTATATGCTGACATAGATTTTCATACATACAAAATACACATACCGAAGCAACAATTGTAGTTTAAGCCGCTTGCTGTTTGAATTAAAAACGAGGCCTTGCAACACAATCAGGGGCCATAATTAAGCTGTGAAGGTAAAGCGGCGTTGACCTTGTTGTGTAATTAACAGTCTCTTTTTTCATTAATCCCCACCCCTCTTCATCTCTTCGTTCGTTCAATACCTTCCTCCTTCTAAGCAGCTGATTAATTAAGTCAAGCAAGATGGCGTCACGAGAAGTCAGGGAATAGAAGTTGAGCAATTACGGGACAGCGAAAAGAGAGGATGACAGGAGGGGTGACTGTATAGAGGAAGAAAGGACAGATTTTACACAAGTGTAATTGTTGTTTCCCCCCGTTGTTATTTTAGCTCCACACAAATGCTTGTCTATTTCCCCTGCCTTCAAGGTCTATCCGCAACAGCTAGCTAAAATATGAGGTTATAAATGACTGTTGTTTGTTCCGGCATAAAGGGGTTATTACTATACTCTGAGTGAAATCTTCCTCCTGGCAAAATCCAGAATGTAAACACACTTACATACACGTACACACAACTCTTTGAATACCCTACCAAGGTCTTACATTGGAATTATGATCCAGACGTTGCAGCATGTGGAGACACACCGAACCAGACAGTGAGTCATCGAGTAAAGTGACTCAAGAAGTATTGCATTTCACGTGTGCATTGGGTGTGAATGAGATAGTATGTGTGTGCGGGCTACATTTACGTGTGTGCGTCTCCGTCCGAGTGGGTCTCAGACTGCCAGAGTGCGTACGACACAGCAAGCTTTTCGTACAGCACAGTGATGCTAACAATCTTTGCTTAAAAGAGGCCTTACTGCCTAAAACCAACTGTTCAAACTGAGCAGAAAGAATCATGCAGCACAAGCAGACGCGACAGACGTTCTGAGACCCACTTTACTGTGCTATTTACTGCCTCACTTAGTGCTGTCAACAACCATTGCCTTACACAGGCAGAGAGCTGTGGTGAGTCTCAGCTTGGTGCAGGTAGAAGTAGACAAACAGGTGGCAGGAGACGAGCTGCACAGTCAGATTGTGCTTAAAAATGGTGGGTGAATACAGTGGTAAAAAAAAAGAGGAGTTTAACTGTACAGACTGGGCAAATTAGTTAGTCCAGGGAGAACACATTGCAGATTAAAGACTTTCTATAGCCTTCCAAGGCTGAATCGGCTAAAGGGACACCACTTAAAAAAAAGGATTTCTTTTAAGATTATTGTCCACACTTTTGTCTTTATTCAATCATTAACTGTGGAGAGGAATCAGGCAAACAGAAATGCAGGTGGAGTGACATGCGACAAAAATATTTATGTCACGTATATTAAACTATGGTGTTGATGTTGAGCGAGGCTGACCCATAATAACTACAGAAAAACACTACAGTAAATGACTGAAAAACAGACAAACCTTCAATTAAAGCTATGTATGTTCATGATGGTAAACATTTCCCCAAATAGCAGAAATTTTGGTGTTATCAAACTAAATTATAACATAATCTAAAATGAAAACTCCTGGTGAACAAACCTGGTCAGGCAGGCTACAGATAAAGTTGTCAGTGCCGTTCTTGTCATAATTCAGGTGGAAGAGGCAGACATCCACACCACAGAGGCTTTCGGTACCACTTACAATCAAACACTGACACTAGGTGGTCCATTTGCGCTGGCCTGTTTCACACCTGCTGCACACCATATTACTACATACTGTAGCTAATGGCAGTGCTTCTCCTCTGCCTATCCTTTACTTTATTGCTGCATTGTTGATATCGTCTGTTTTTACAGAACTCTTTGCCTTTCCTGTGTTTTTTTTTCCTGATGTTAATGAGTATTCAACATATGGAAAGACCTCAAGTCATATGGAAAATATGAATAAATGAGGTAAATACCTGAGAGTGGCAACTTTAATAATTGCCAAGGTGTAAAAAAGTTCTTTTAAAGCCATAACCAGTGACAATTATTGAGGGATAAAAGGAATATTTTGCCAATATACTGGCAAAATATTGAGTTCCCTGGGACCACAAATTCTAAGGAAGAGACATCTAAAAATAAGCACTAAACATAAAGTCACTGCAGGACTACAAGGTGTTCTCCTGCTTTTCAGTGCCACCATGAGGGAAAAGGCCAATTATCAAAATAAAAACCAGGGTGTAGAGTCAAGTTACTAAGCAACAGCCATTTCCCACTACTGAAAATAAAACTGTGCTTGCGTAAGCATGAACATCTTCCTTTATTATATACCCAAACCAGTGCGCTTTTTAGTACCACTGACAGGTTGTCTGTTATAGATGAATGCTGAATAAAGTCATAGCTCTCAAAGTTACAATTGGAAAAGTCTTAACTTGTGACCTCTCGATTCCACAGGGTATAGAGGTTGACTGTGTACACATCCCTGACTCTGACAACATTAATGAGCAACATGTTCAGCCATGTACCTGTCACTACCTTCAAATCATATAAAAATTGTACAAATTTACATGTGGATGTACTTGAATATGTGGGACACAAAATTAAGGATGTATACATTGACGTATGTATTATTTTTTTCTGCTAAACAGAACACAGCTGCTAAGCAAATTTCATATTTATCTATTGCGTATATATATATATAATATAATAGCTATATAATAGCTAATGGTTCTCCTCAGTTTAATGCTTGTAAGTTTAAATGTGTGTATATATTTTTTTTCCATTGTTATTATTGTATTTTTTTTTTTTGTAAGTTGTTTTTACTGCACCTTACACCACGGTGTGGCCCCAAAATACAGCATAAATTAAACTAATTGAAAGCAACAATTGGGTGAGCACTTTCTTTAAATCCAAAAAGGAATCAGGATGAATGAATTTGAAGATGAGTCCTTTGTGAGGCTTTCAAGCTGAAAAAAAAGAAAAAAAATGAAACAGTTGTAAATAAATAAATATACAGATGTCTATTGTTTAAAACTCTTCTTGCAAAGAAAATAAACTCTTTCACACACCGTGTAAGGATGACAGAGGTCAGGAAGGGAGAAAGCAAGACAAACTGGCAGCATTATTTAGCTGTTGCGTGGGAGTGTTATGTGTGCGAGAGTATTGATTTGTCCTTCCCCTGAAGCAGTGTAGCACCATCCCTCCTTTTGCATTTGCTTTACTTTCTACTTACTCCTGCAATCCTGCTTTCCTTTTGGCTGACACCCTACGCACTCAGCACTCGCTGTTGCTGGAAGGTGAGCCGAAGTGGACTATGAGTGTAGGTGTGCATGTGTGTAAGTGCCGAGGTTCAATATAACTCTCTCATTGTATTTTTAACTAAGTCTCACTGTGGGGCACAGCTGTAAAAAAGGCCACACTGATTACTATACAGTTCAAGTCCTTGTTCTCCATACAACCAAAAATGTATGCAGTATTGATTCAACATCATGCTTCCAATAATTTACTTCAGGAAATTTATGTACTGAGAACAAACAGCCCTGTACTATGAATGCAGTGCACAAAACCTGTGATGGAAACAAAGGAAAAAGCTAAACAAGGATGTAGGCATGGAGAACAATTCCATTTGTAAATACTGAGATTCGTTACATGATACGTTGATTTAAAATACTTTATTCTGCACTGATGGAGTCACTTCTCATTCCCGTAAATGTCATGAAGCAGCAATAACTTTTTTTAAATAGACAAAGTTATTATCTCAAAATGTTATCTCAAATGTCAGATGATTGTGAGCTCACTAGGTTAAGTTTATACACCTGAAACAGCGAGCCGAAACTGATTTCCCTTTCTGCCTATCATTTGTAAAATATAATTCACAAGCTTCTGGTTTTTGTTTTGCCTGAGTTGTATCTGTCTCTTGTCTTGTTTCTGCACATAATGAAAGTAATGCATCGTTGGCTGAGCATATCTAGAAATCCTATTATTTAAAACCTTTCACATCCACACACGCAGTCCCCCTCCATCAGTCATAATTTATACCAAGCTACACTCTCCACATACTTCTGTCCCCATTACACCATTCTCTTGCCCTGTATCCCTTTTCACACCGAGCCCTGCTCCCTGCCCTCTGCTGTGTCGTGTCCTTATTACAATCCTGTCTTGGCACATCAGCCATGCAGCTGTCCTCGCATGCAGGGTCTACTCGGGTACGCGACAGCTTGAGCTTATGCAGAGGTCACAGTTACGAGAACAGAGTGAGTCAGGAGAGAGAAAGAGATGTGAGAACAATCTTCTTTATTTTTTTTCTCTCAGCAGTACTTATTAGGGTGAGGTATGGCCTGAATAGTTGAATCATACTGATTAAAACTCAGAAGGACGAAACGATGAATACATGCGAGAGATGGAAAGAGTTTCTTAAACTACCTTAAAGAAGTCATGTTGGAGGGGTGAAGCAAAGACGCTGGAGAGAAAGTGAGCGAGAGCAATTTTATTAGAGGAGATGAAACTCCGATTCCTTTCCAGCAGGGCAGGATGGGTCATCGCTGGCAGTTTCTGCAGTGGGCCGGCCGACTTGTGTGCCAAAATACCTCTGGATGCGATCCTCTCATCCCACCATCTACTCTGCTCTTCCTCTTGCTCCGCTGTTGATCGGCATCACTCTCCACAGTGACCTCTTCCACCCACTCTCCTCTAACCATCCATCTTGCTCTTTCACCTCCCTCCTTCCTCCACCCATCACCTCTGTCCATCCATCTTCTCTCTCATTCTACCATGTTTTCTACCCCCCTGTCCTCCCACCACTCGGTCCATTAATACCTCTCACTATCTCCGTGCCCTCAAGAAAGATCAGGGAACGAGTGGGAACACTCCAGTTCTGTGAGGAGCAGCTGCGATCCAAGTAAAAAAAAATGAAAACATCCGTATGCATGCACATCCAAAGTCCTACACACATACACATAATCATCCAGAGACCCAGAGGCAGAAACACCCATCACCATTCCTATCTACTATTTAATAATCTGCTACTTTTTCTAAATAAGCTTCCAGTTTTCTAGTTGGAAAATATGGAAATTCTCCAGGCAATCACTTGGCTTAATGTATTTCCCCCTCTTCCCTACCATGCAGCCTCTTAATTTCTGTAAATTCAGATAAATTGAGTTGCACGACAAAAACTGATGCTAAAGAAATACATAATGTGATAGAAAAACAGGGTAGAACTGTCTGTTTTACACATGTTGCAAAGTAATAATGCCCCTCTTTCTGAACCTTCTGGGACTGTGAGTGAGCCGTTGTCATGGAAATGAGGAATCGGTTGCGGAGTTACGGCTGAAAATTCAATAAGATGAACACAAACTGATGAGATCATTTTAACGCCTAAAGAACCCCTGAGCACAAGTTATTATTTGCCTAAAGCATCAGTTAAACAGACATTAGCCATTAGAGCTCCAGGCTGTTTGTGTGGGTTACATCCACGGCAAAGTCAGTGAATGTCATAGATAAATGTATACTGGAACCTCATTTTCATGATCAGGTTAGGCTGCTCAGAAATAGCTTCAGTGGCATGTGTATAATAGCCGGATCTTTTGCATGAATATAGGACATATACTCAAGGGAGACCGTCTTCTGATTCTAGCATGTTGTGTACGATAAGAGTTATGATGATGGCTAAGATAGTAAGAGCTGATTCTGTTGCCTATTGATGAATAACATACTTAATGGTAACATTTATAGATTAAAACCCAAGGGACGGTGCTAAAATAGAGCAGATGCTGTAGTTTCTTCATTATGTACTACTGAGCTGTAATATTTTGATGCATGTGAGTTTTGAAAATTCCACAGATCAAGATATGTTAAAGAAAAACTGACAAAAGTTGCAACTAACAGCTATTTTTAAGCTGTTGACCTTGTGGTCAAAGAAACTGAACTAAAGCCATTTAGGGACAAAGTGTCCGGAACCTCCAGGGTTTGCAGTTGTAAGGAAACACAAGATCGAGCAAATCAGCCTACACAGAAACCCACAGTAAGCTAATAAACCGTTGCAATACAGGCAGTTGTGTGCAGGCTGGAGGTGGAATTTTGTAAACAACTCCAAGAGAGATGCTGAAGGAGACAGATACACAAATTATTGGAGCTTGATGTGACATGACCACACCATGACCAAAGGGAACCGAATCCCCACGGAGTTTAGGGGCTTTGAGAGACAAGGTGGTGACTGAAGGAGGGACTGTATATTTAAGGCCAGAGATATAATGGTTTTCAACCGGCTCTGTTGGAGTGTGTTATGTACTTAGTTCTCAGAGTAGACAGTGGTGTGCTATAGTGCTATGGTAGCTGCTGGATATACTGTCACTGACTGTGTCTTATATACTCTGTTGGCTAATTTGACAGAGAAAATGAAATTTCAGAGGACACTGGCAAAACAAGAGAAGCATACTCACCAGTGTCACAACATGCTTGATTTAGAGACCGTACATTACAGGCAAAGTATGAAACCTTTTCCTAAAAAGCAACATATAGACTCATATGGTGATAATCCCTCTCAGTCATTTCTGACCTTCTGCCAGTGTATGGTGGAGTGTTTACCTGCAGAGACCCTGCCCTCTGCCTGTATTTTCCATTCTCCTTCTGCTTTGCAGTGTTGGATTCAGTGATGAATGTTGTTGGCATTCAGCTTTAAGCAATGAACCATAGCATACACCATACACTACATAGCATGTATGGGTTGAAAAATGTAAAAAAAAGATGCAACTCTAGTTCATCTCTCTCTCCTCTCTCTTTCTGCACTACTCATAGTGTGGTGCAGTTCTGTCTGAGAAACAACACTATCAACAGTCACCTCTGTCGCCTTTTTCTGACACAGACTGGTTGGTCAGATGTAGAGAGTAGAGGAGGAGGAATCAGAAATTAATGTCCTGCCTATAGCACTATTACATTTGTTAAATGTCATAAGTAATATCCTATAACGTATCATTTTAATTAATAGCATATTTTTTTTCAAAATTCCTCCAGTTCCAATCACTCCAGGTGACTGAATAATATTGTATCATTTTATATGTTAACTCAAAGTCAGCATAGAGGCATTTGAAAATTGTAGTTGGTAGTTCTATATAGTGTGAATTCTCTGACTTGCCCTGAGTGAAGTCCACATTGTACACGGGTAAGTATGTGAACAATTACCTTAACAAAGAAGCCAGTTGTCTGAATATACAGTATGATTAAAATGCAAATATATGTCTGGCACAAGGATACATAATACTCCTCTGGAGAGTTACAGTTCAGCTTACACCATTTAATGTTTCCTTTCTATCTGTCAATCTCATCTCTTAACATTTTTTCTCTCAGATACAAGTATGCCTTCTACAAGGACAATGCCAACTTTCACATGAAGGTCTAGTTCCTTCCCTGTCAAGTGTACAATAGCAGTTTTGTCACCAAGTGTTGAATTTCCAGTGCACCTGACAGGCACCTACACACAAAAAGCACACTCCGCTACAAAAACACACATGCTTAATGCAGTATTGCGGTGGGCTGGAAGCACATTTTTCACAGCCATCCCGCTGTGTCAGAGGACAAAGCGAAATCTACAGGTGCAATATGAGAGCAGAGGGTGAGAAATGTGTGCTCGCCCCCAGGAAAGTTGAGGAGACACAAAACCTGACATATACGTGCATTAAGCTCACTCTCTCCAAGACTTCTCTCTACTATCCCCTCTTGGCTTTCTTCCTTTCCACGATGTCAATTTATGATCTAAAACAAAACAATTCAGAATTTTTACAGTTGGTCATCTTCCAATAAACTACTCTGCATGTACAGAGGAAAAAGAGCCAAAAAAATAGAAGAAAGACAGGGAATCACTACGCAGTGAAAGTAGCACAAAGATATGACAACGTTCAATGCCACTGGAAAAATATAGTGTTCTGACAGCTGCTGATATTTTACATTTCTGATCTAGACTGGAGCAACTGTAATAACCCCAATTTTCCCTCTGGATCATTAAAGTATTCTGAGAGCTGGTTTAATGCAATCTTGAATTTGACCACCCATCCATCTGATGAACATATGGTTACTGTGTCAGTATTGCATCAATAAAATCAATAGAGTGTAATGATTACATGTTAGAATGTTTACACTGCTGATTTTACAATGAAACACTAAATTAATGCCTGTCACACTCCACAAACCACAACATGAAACTAAAAACTCAACATGCCTGACATGCAAACATGTAGATACATACACAAACGCACTATCTCTATCCTCCCCGCGCAGACATATGCTCTGACAGTGCCAGCTGGGTAGATTAGACAGTATGACAGTTTATTAGAAAGGAAGTGACACGAGCAAGACAGGAAACAGCACTGACATCACATGCACAAGTCCACATGTACTCAACGTACAACATCCACACATCCAGACCAACACAAAGCAAGTAGATGCTGATGTCAGTGTTGTCACCCCAGAGCTGACACACATACACAAAAATAAGCCGTATGGACTGCAGAACTTCAAAGATTCCCTCTAATGTGAATGCACAGCATAAGAGATGTGGGATGTTTTCATGCTACAATTTTCAAGTTTCTGAAACTTTTAACTTCAAAAAGGCATTTGAAACCTGTCTTGTCTTCTTATCTTTTCCACCTCTCCCTGTCTTATCTATGTTAATTTATGATATTTTCAGATATTGTGTGCAATGATGGCAGAAGTCTAAATGTAATCTTATATCACAGAAGTACGGTGGCCCTGAAGTGCAAAACACAAACGCAACAGCAAAAACACAACCGCAAAAGACAAAACACAACTGCAAAA
>JAPQRQ010000003.1:24127583-24141406 GCA_037367365.1 Apogon talboti | reverse complement strand
TTGTTTCAAACCTATATTTTTGTTTGCCTTTTTGTTCTCTTTGATTGATTGATAAAGACACAAAAAAATCTCCATAGACATCCTGAAACAAGCGCCAAAAGATTACAGTTTTTCCACCCTTCTCAAACACTGTTTTCATGTACAGAATAATCATTTAAGCCTATATTCTAATGAGCAGACAAATTAATATCTACTAAAGCCATACATTTGCCAGCTTTGTTTCACTATGCAAGGCTATTCATTTAAACACCCTCTTGAAAAGGTTGGTGTTGGTGATATTTATGCATATATAGAAACCTGCCATTATCCACGTCTTTCATAATATTTAAAAGCATATTTTTTTCCATTGGACATAAATATAAGCTTTGTGCATCTCTAATGCAGCTTTGCAAAGTGTGTGCTAGTTTAAATCCATCTTCTTGTTTAAGGCAAGTTGACATCATGTCAGTACCATGTTATTCCTTATTATACTGTGAAACATAATCGTTTATATGAGATCAACAGCCTTGATGTGTCAAGTGGGCAATATGGAAATGTTAAATGCCAGAGAAACCGTCAGAAAGTAGAAGAGCCTCACAAAGACTACAAAGCTCCTTACCTTTGACTTGGTACTGAAAGATACATTTAAGATATTATTTTTTCATTTCACTACACTGACTCAAGTTGACCTGTATGTTAAAAAATAATTACAGCTTTAATGCCAGTTCGGGCCGGTTCTGTTAACACTGACTCTTTAATAAGCGTGGGTGTGCGTGCACCGTTTCCCCGCTGTCTTTTGACCATTTCCACAGGATCAGTGCATTTCACTGAGGTTAAGTGGGGGCAGACAGATCTATACACTGATCCCACATCAATTTTGAACAGATGGAAAGTTATTAGTGGAAGCTGAATAGAGGTGGAAAGAGGGATAGTGGGGCAATTGCTAGACACTGCCTTCTCACCTACAATCTATCAGTTTTATAGAGGATGAATGCACATGAATGACAGCAAAAGGTGTATGCGTGTGTGTGTGTGTGTCTGATCCTGTTTTTGTAGCCTCCATTTAAAAAAAAAAAACAAAACAGCTCTTGGACCATTTCTAAATTCACTACTTACATGATACAATTACATCTGTGTGTTAACTCTTGTAAGCTGTCTTGGGCACCAGTGTCCCTTTACTGCGTCACTTCAGGACACAGACTTACACAGTCTGACATAATCTGACTCAAAATGTATCCTCTGGCTACGAGGAAACTTGTCCTCACCCAACCTTGTATGCCTCCGAGCGGTTCTAGCAGGATTTACATCCTACATTATATCAGCAACTGTAGCCAAAAGTCCTGAGTGTAGACAACTCATACTGATACAGCTGAATGCACACCTACGTGGGTTGGAATTCACACAACTTTCTTTTTTCATCCTTGAAAATGAATGACTCCAGTTAGCCTTTCATGTTTATTCAGAGAGTCTTCAGCAGCAAGCCATTTTTGCACCATCTGTGAATACTGTGCTCATTATTCCACTTTACATCCAAGCAAAATATTGTAGACATTTTGATGATGCTTACAAATGCACTCTGGAAACTCTGTAAAACAATTCCATTTAAGGATAATAACATTCCTTTTACACTCAAAGGCAAATAAATATACCCACTAAGTTAAAAGACAAATGGCGCTGTGCTCACTGTACTGATTTATATTCTATTTGTAGCTGAATAGCAGATTTTCCCCAAAGCCATGTATTCAAATGTATCGTCATCCTGGGTTTATACATTAGTAGTAAGGTATATTACTAGTAACAATTTATGGTGCGGCATAATATGCGTAGTTAGAGAATAAAATCCTGTAATAAAATGATAAAAAAGAAAAAAACAGGCTTGACAAATAAGATGCTCTATGTTTTATTATTGGATTTTTTATGCTGTGCTAACAAAACACTTGTCTCTTTATAAAAAATTACTTTTTTTGTTTTTTATAGGTTATTTTCCATCTTAACTGGGTATTTGATTCAGCTCAGCGGACATGAGTGAGGGAGAGAGAAATGAGGCTGTCATGTTGGGAGGGTTAGCAACATGATTAAGCTGAATGGCAACCTTTTCCAACTTTGATGCATTCATGTCGGCTTTATTTAATTCATGAGTCTGGTGTAAAAGATTGAAAGTGGTAGGAGGAGGCAGAGAGGAGGACAGAAGGATAAAGGTAAATGTTGGAATTTGAAGGAATATCACATAGTCCCATTGAGAAAGCTGAATTATCTCTTTCTTTGTTTTCTTCTGTGTTTCATTCTGTTATCATTTCACTTGCAACGTATATTTCCCATTTCCCTCCATATTCACCTGTAAAACTGTGATTTCTGGTATTCATTGTTTTACTCTCATCCTACATTTCCATCAGTGACTCACACCTGAGTGCTTCTCCTTGAGTATTTTCATTTAGACTACTTTATACTGACTGTATCCAACTACATCCAAGATGTAAATATACTTTTCACTCCATTACAGCCATTAATTACTCCTTTACTCTATGCATTACAGTTTTTCGTTTAATTCCTGTGCAGAGAAAACCACCTCTCTGAAAAAGAGTTGATTTTGAGTATTTGTAATAAGCTGAAGGATAACATGTTCCTTTGTGGATTGAGTGTAAATATCTCATCCTTAAGCTTAATAAACTCTTTAAATCCATTTTGGATTAGTGGGAAAATATCACAAAACTGAAAACTATTTTCTGAGCTCATGAAAAGTCGACTACTTAGGTTCTCACAGAAGAGCAATGCTACAAACTAATGAAGCTCATATACAGCCTGACCAAAAAAAAAGCCCCATCCACAAGTAAACAGGTAGGGTCTTCTGTTGAATAATTATTTCATTGATCAATAGATTTCAGGTGCAATAAGTTATTTAACCCTAACTGATTCAATGAGCATTTCCTCATTACTTAAACAATCACAAAGACATATCACATGGCCTGCATTGAGCAAAGGAGACTGAGACCACTACAACTGGGTTAAAAACTGTTCCAAACATTTAAAAAAGGACAGTAGTGAAACTTGGAAATGATCATCAAGTTTGAGGAAATCAAAACATAATACAGAGGCAGATACAATGATTACCCATCATGCCTAACGCCTACAGTACAAGCTTGTGGGGGCAGCGTTATGATCTTGGTTCACTTAGTCAGGTCTATGTTCCGAAACCTTAAGTGTCCAAAAAAATGAGGTCAGCTGAACTTGAATATACTGAATGACCAGGTCTGAACATCAGTGGATGTTTTATCCGCTGACGACACAGATATATGCAATACGAGAATTCATTAGGTTCAACCTGTGACAGAGCAGTTCAGGGAGTATGAGATGTCATTTTCACACATGGGAAGACCACCACAGAGTCCAGACCTGGACCCCACCGAGGATCTTTAGGATGTGACCGAGAAGACTTTCCACAGTTGTCTGAAACTCCCATCACCAATACAAGATCTTGTAAACAATAATGCATCTATAGCATTAGTAAATGTACTGATATTGGAAAAACTTATTGAAATTGAAAGGGACGCTAAAGGCAAAATGAAAAAAATAATAGAGTGTGGAACTAGTTTTGTCTGGGCTGTGTAGAATATAATACATTGCTGTAGATTAAACTACCCAGCGGTAAATTAAGTTTAACCTTAGTAATCTTGCTGATAATATTTAAATACTTTTACTTCATAAGGGCTAGACTTTTGCCTGCAGTCGAGCACTTTCACTATATGGCACTGGTACTTGTGTCTGAGTAAATCATCTCAATACTTCTTCCACTACTGCTGATTTCTTTCCTCCATCTTCCTCTGTCATTTCTCCTATTGTCCTCCTGAATTTTCAATTTACATTATCCACCCTTTTTCTCCTCTCACTTCTCTTATCCCGCATCTCTCGCAGTCATCTCCACCACCATTATATGTACGTTTGAAATCATCTTCAGCTTTTACAACTCATATTTTATGCATTCCAGCTCTTATGCAGAGTGACTAACAAACAGTGCAACCATGAGAGCTCTGTGACAGCTCTTTTCTGCTGCACTGCATGTATTCCTCTTCCTCCTCCTCCACCTCCTCCACATTGCATCTAGTTTCATACCTATAGTGCCCTCTATTGCCCCCCTTTGCTTTCTTTTTTTTTTTCTTTCCTTGCTTCATTTTCCTTTGGTTAAAGACGGAATGGGAATGAATGGTGAACATCTGGCCTCCCTCCAGCTCACATATTCAATAACTCAGGGACATTTTAATGGTCGGTCTCTATGAGAGCAATACGCATTCGTGCATGTGTCTATGTGGGATTGCTTTGAGATTCATATGAGTGTGTGAATGTTTGTTGGTCCCAGTGTGTATTTTGCGGGCATGCCGTCTATCCACTTGTTGTCCAGCTATATAAATACATCAGATGCCGGGCTAAAAAGAACACATTTGTCTTTCTCCCACGAGAATGTGAATTATTTAAAATGAAAGCTGGGGAGAGAGATGACTAACGGTAGCGGGTGACGTGGCTAGAGAGGAGAAAGATTGGACTAGGATGCAGGGAGCGAGGAGGACCAGATGGGCAGGGGTGGCACGAGGCCAAGGAGAGCTGGTATAAAGCGAAGGGGTAAAGATAAAAAAAAAAAAAGTGTTAAAAGAGACTAGGAGAAGGGAATGAAAGTGGAGTCAAAGGCTACACAAGCAAAGTAAGGGTAGTAAGAGATAGCAGGTTAGAGACAGGTGCATATCAGTTCAAGAGAAGTCAGGAGACCCGGATAAAAAAGAAAAGTCGGCGGTCAGAGGCATGAAGAGTTAGGGAGCCCTGATGAGGACATGACAAGAAGTGACAACAGACAGAGGGGAAGATGAGTACGACAGAGGGAGTGACTTCAGAAACATATGATTGGACGCTGGTGCCAAATCTTGCGCACACATGGCTGCACACTTGCGCACACACAAACACACACACACACACACGCAAGATAAATCTCCGAGCTTCTCGGGCAGATTTCAGCCTGTTAACCTGACTCACCCTGCCTCACCCTGCCACATGGTCCCCACGGGGAGCTCTGGGGGAGAAAGGGGGCGGAGAGAAACAGAAACAGAAACAGTATGGTTGAGAGAATTATTGAAATGAAAACAGAGAAGCCGAGGAGAGAGAGAAAAAAAAAGGAGACAAAAAGACAAACTGAAGAGGTGGCTGATGTAAGAAAGAAGATTGAGGTGCTACCGGGAGTCACGAAGCGTCGCTGAGATCACTGGGATAGAAATTAAGTGTACACTTCTTTGGCAGCATAGGGAGTGCATGGGGGGTAAATGGGTGAGTGAAATAAGGAAGCGATATGGGGGGAAAGAGGAGGAGAACAAGGCTGTGTAGTAAATTACAGAGTGAAGGAGAGCAATAGGATGGAATAGCAGGGTGGTGAGTGTGCCTGGAGCGGGAGTGTGGAACAGCAAACAACCAAGATAATAAGAGAATCCGCTGAAGGCATGCGCCATGCTCGGTAATTATATAGAAAGAGCCGCCTGCTTTAATTAGAACAGGATGGAGCTCATGAGTTTGACAAAAACACACACAAATACACATGAAATGTTGCATTTGCAAGGTGAATCATTACATAATTTGCCTTGGTTGTAGAGTCCTGCTGGTGGCATTTTATAATGACACTGTAGTACACGGGTGCTCATCGCTTCAAGTACATGCTGAGTGAAGTCATGAATGCATGCAGGGTCAATATATATGGTAAACAGCACCTCTATTGCACTCCTAACCGGTCTGTATTTTAATTCTGCTCTTTTTTTGCTTTTATGCCTTCATTACACCAAAGGAAGCTGACTGAGCACTTATGCTAATTTTCAATAATGTCCTCTTACACATTTATACATTTTAACACTCATCAGAAGAGGCTGGTGTTCCGACACCACAGTTTTCACAGCCACTAAGGATTAAACACTGCCTTGTCACTTTAGATGTTCAAGTCATTTACGTGCATTCATTCCTTTAATGGTTAAGTTTTAATTGTATTTTGTGAGCCAAAACAAGGAGAATGAATAACATGACTACTTTAACTGCTTGTGTATTTCTTTGCTTCAGTTTCCAACAATTACGCATCCATTCAATCATTACAAAGCCAAATAGCTGGAAATCTGATATTCTAATTTAGCAGATGTTACTTCCCGCAGATATTAAATCAAATCCTTGCTGACAATTTGTCAATGGAAACTGCTTTTAATATAATAGCTTCATTAAAGTAGCTTAGAGTCATTTTCAGGTGTGATAAAATAAACAAATCAAATGGGTGCAATTCACATTTGACTGCAGTTTGCCATGTTTCGTTAAACACAAATGGCTTAAAAAAAAAAGGTTGGGAGTGATACAAATTAATTATTTCACAAACTGCATATGGCTACATACTGCATGAACTCCAAATAGATTAAAAGAGGGGGGGAATAGTAATTTAAAGATATAAATAAATATAGCAAGAATTCAAGCACACCCACGACACAAGATATTGCAAGAATATATAAATAATTTACAGGGGAAAAAAATTCTATAAAGTAAAGTCATCCAGTCTTGCCTGTTTGGTGTGACTGTTGTATTGAGTGTGGTACTACTTCTCTTCTGTACTTCATGACATTATCTGCTTAAACCATTATCAGTAACTGCTCACTGGCCATTCAATACTATTGACCTGTCCTCAGACACTTAACACATTTGCATTCACTAAGTTGCACAATTATACCCAGGGGTAAATAGTTGCCGAACCTTCCCAAAATGTACCTGTTATGTTATCATTGTCTCCTTTGCATTCATTATTTCATATTTCCCAGCCGTCATGCATGTCCGTAATGCACACACGTCCCAGCTGACACACAAACAACACAAATTCCCTCACACCCCTCGCTGTTATCGCACTACCCACTTCTGTCAGTCGCAGAGACACGACGTCTCTCTTTTACGCACACAGTACAAAATCAACCCAAGTGTGTGCGTCTCTGTGTATAGCTGCATGCACCACATTGTGCTACAGATTATGTGTGTGTCCTTACTCTGTGTCTACGAGCGGTCCCAACGCAATTCCTCAGTTTAGTGGAGCATTACAGCTGATCAATAGCTCTGGTGCAGTGGGAGATGTCAGTGTTAGGGCTGCATATTCATACCAATTCAGCTGAACCGAGAATTGAGGCACTATAAGAGAAAAGTGTATGTATACTGTATGTGTGTGACGGTGTGTGTGTGTGTGTGTGTACTGCCCTATGGGAGAATGACAAGCACAGTCACCCAGTGGACAACACTGATACTCACTAAACTGTACCTAGGGAAGGAGCAGTGCCATAGAGGTAGCATGTGATCTCTTTCTTTGCGTGTACTTACCATTTTTATTGGTGCTATCAGTGTTTTTGTGCATCTGCATTTTAGGGATATGTGATAAAACTGTACATGTTGTGTGGCAACAGACAGAATGTCCAGTGTTTAATGTTGTGCTTTATTTGTTAGTTCATGACATCATAATTGTAAGGTTTTTTTTTTTGGGGGGGGGGGTTTGGCCATAGCCTGCATGCTCCTAGGAAATTTGCATGAAGGCCTTAGCTTTATCAAGTATATAATAACAATAATATGCAATAGAAAATAAGCCTTTCAGTGTGGTCATGATATGTTATGAGGATTTCACACAGTCCAAGTTGCTATCTTTGGCAATGTGCCTTGCAAGTCCTATTCTCCACTTACTCTTCTCCCAAAAGTTTTTCAACGCTCCCTTCTGTCTTTTTATTGCTTCCTGGCTACACTTTTAGCTCATCATTACTGAGGTCTCAGCGTCTTTGTTGGTTTATCTGTCTCAAAGCATTTTTTGGGTTTAAGCTCAGATTTTATTGCAGAAAATTAAATTACAAAAAGCTGGTCAAGCAACACATACTTTGTTTGCACAGACTAACTGCCAATATCAGTGAGCATCCCCAACTGTCAAACACTTACTGTAGGATCAGACAATCTGCAACGGCGCAAATGTTCTGCGTGACTTAGTGTACGAGCTGCATATAAGGCAGCTTCTGACTTTTCTACTGATACTTCAGCGATTTATGTTCCAATTTTTGTTGTCCACTATCTGTTCCTCTAAAAATCGGGAGTGTTGTGTTCTTACGAAACACAGAGAAACACTTTAACAACAGAAGGTGCTGCATCTTGATAGAGCCCTCTTCCTCTTAATACTGTAACAACTCCTCATTAAAGCAAAAAAAAGGCAATAGCAGCAAAAATGAGGAACAGTGTGTTCTTTGTATTTTTTGTTTCTTTTCCATTTCCTCTCACCTTTCCGTCACACAACTGCTTTAATCTACTTCTGATAAAATTACCATATTCATGCAATCCGCCAACCTGCTTTATCACACCTTTTTCAACCCTTCGACCAGATCACACATTTACCTCATGACTCATTCGGCCCATTTTTCATCCATCCTCTTTCTTTAACTGTCCTTCATTGTCTGTCATTCTGATTACTGCTTTCGGAAATTTCTGTATCTTATTAAATTTAATTACTGTATCAGCATGAGAGCTCAACAGAGGCAGTAACTCAGAATTAAAATGCTATTTAACCATCTGTCTTTATACTTTTTTTCATTCAGATGATCTTAAAAGCATAAAAAAACATTATCCCTCTCTGCTGCAACTTAAATTAAAAAGTTACAGACCAAAAACATGTGAATTGTGAGGCCAAACAAAAATTTAGTTACTTTTTGGTGCATAAAATCAGATAAAATATAACATAAAACAGAACAAATCCCTGCAAAGAAAACATCAGCTAATTCAACCACTAAATCGTCCGTCTAAAATGCACACAGTCTGCTCTCCAGTGACTACAACACCCACATTGCATTGCACAACAATGCAAGATGGGGTGTGAAAGCTGACAATGACAGTCAGAGAACAAACTGCTGCTGTTGTATGAGCAATGGCTTGTGAAAAATGGTTTCAAATACTGTCTGTAATGGTTTACGTCAGAGTGCAATGCTCCACGCCACCGCACTATTACTTTATGTAAATCTGCCGTTCGGTCATTCTCGCTACATGCTACCGTTAGATGTCAGGCTGGTGGGTAAAAATGGGCTACAGTCACATGAAGAGTAAGGAGCATTAGTCACTGTGTTCATTCAGATACACACACACACACACTGTTCTGACTGTACAACCTTGATGTTCACACTCAACGCCTTGAATCCTAATATGTGCGATAACGCTCTTTGGAAGTACGCAAAAAACCAAGGTAACATCACTGATAAATCAAGATGTACTGATGTCATTGTCAGTGTCGAACAAAAAACAGTCTGGATTAAACTCAAGTGAGAATGACTTCTTTCTTTACCTCTATTGTGCGTCTGTCTACTCTTTATCCTCCTAGTCATAACACCTGTTAACAGAGCTGCCTGCTTTTTTTATTTCCATTTTATCTCTTATAATTTCCTTTATTCTTACTGTATATTCAGAGGAGACGTGCCTCCACATTTTTCCAATCAAAATATTTTCCCAAGAAATTACAAAAAGATGGTGAATTGTTAGGCTTCATCCTTCTCTTGTAAGCTAAAGACTTCAAATGCCTTACATCAATAGTATTTCATGTTCTTACACCCACTCTCTTCCCTGCTTTCAAAGACTTTATCCTTTTACATTTTTCTTCATTTCCTTCCTATGCTCATTTTATTCCAATTTTCTTTCCTGGACTCTCTCATCTGCTCTGTATCATGTCATGCATCCCGTACCTTCACAGCTGCTGTGTCCCTCCTCATAACCGGCGCTGCAGCTGCATTTCCCAATGGGCACCAGCCATTCCCCTTCGGCGCTGCAATGCATCCTGGGAGGACTGTCTGTGTCAACTTCTGAATTGTTGACGCAGGTGCCGCGTACTTCTACCAGCGTGGCGAAAGCTGCCTCAGCCACTGTGTCGGGGAAGACTGCCAGATTCTGCACAGTTGCGAGGCAGCGTTTGTAGTACACTCGCACTGCCACTAAGGCCACGCAGGCGCCGACGTCCTGGAAGGCCAAATGGAAGCCTTTGCGGTTGAGGTGGCCTATTTCACGCACCTCTGTGTTCAGTTTCATCTTTCTCTCACCCAGGTCGCCTTGCGTGAAGCTCTCATCTGCAGCGATGGTGTCGATTTTGGTGTATCGGTCCTCTCTGGTCACGCCGCCGAGGTCTCTGTCTGACTCGACGTACAGGAGGTTGAACGTCTCCTTGCAGGTTCCTGCCACGCCAGGGATGCTGTTGCAGTCTCGCAGCGTGAACTGAAGCTCCACAAAAATGCGCTGACCACCTCGGCGTGCCACCCAGCCCGTCTGTAGCCAGTTGTTCTGCTGTGTGGGCTCCATCACATTACACACCTGATACGTCCGGATAGGCTTATACTTCTCATCTACTCCACTTATCTCCTCCCACTGGAGAGGAAACAATGTGTAGAAAGGGGGAGAAAGAGCAGAGAGGGAGAACAAGGCAAGTAAATGTGGAGGTGAATCATAAGAAGGAAAAAAAAGAGGAAAAACAGTGTAGGAGTTGTAGTGGAACAAAAAATGAGAGGGGGAAAAAAGAAACATTGGGATTGTTAAAAAACAGCAGAGTGAAAGGAGCAGCAGGGAGTAAAGTTATAATGCAAAAGAGTGTAAAAAGAAATGTGTTTCAAGTGGGTGGGAGGGAACAGAGATAATGACAAAATGAAAAGGCAAAGACAGACAAAGAAAGAACACAGTCAGTTCAAGTTAACAGGCTAATGGCATAATCTGATAAGTGGGTGTGCAAGTGTCTAAAAAACATTTCCACTCTCATTCTCTCTCACAACACCACCAAGAACACAGCTGACACTGTGCACCCTCAGCCATCAGCCTGGAGTGGCATTTAGGGAAGAACAGGTTGGAGCATAATGATTTTTCCTTCCAGGTTCTTTAGATTTCAACCACTTTTACTCAGTGTTGTGGTGTTTGAGAGAAATGTTTGTTTAACACTGCTGCCCACATGTTCTAATTCACTGGTGAGAAAAAGCAAGAGTAAAAACCATTTTATTCTTTTCTGATAAACCTGAATGACAAATCATTAAAAGTAAAAGTATTCAAGTGTCAATGAGGCCTTTAATCCACATCGATTATAACACAGTAATATAATAAAGACAATTTTGCCGCTAAGTAGAAAGAGTTTTGCTTGTGGGGAAATGTAAGGCAAGAGTTAAATCTATACACCAGTGACAAAGTTTACTTTCCATCAAAATCTGAAAATGCTTTATTCGATACATTGTTTGTCCAGGGAAAAAAAATGAATGATTACAGCTCCATGTCAACACATGAGACAGAAGAAAATTCAGAAACAAATGGGAATCTTTACTTTGCTCACACATAGAGCAAACTAGAGTGTAAAGATGGATTATTTGTGATGGTAATGTGATAAACTGCACCACTGCTGAGGTGACTAAATCAAAGGAGCTGTAGCGTGTTTTCCTTCAGTTCTTTTGGGGATGGCGAGTCACACATGTCCATTAATCGTAGATTCGGGTTTGCATGTGGTCCAACAGCCACCTTTAGCTGACGATGATTAAAAATACACTACAGTAAACAATGCATACTACCTGTCACTTAATGATGTATGCCAATTGTCAACATATGTCATTTGTACTGTAGATGTGGGAGGCAATGCCCCCCCCCCCTTGTGTTTGCCTTGTAGTCATAACAAACCAAATCAACTGATAGAGAGTGGGTCCATTGTGTGGCAGTATATCTATGTGGCTGGACTGGACACTGCTATATTCCAGCTTGATTAACATCACTAATTAATGATAATAATGAGCTGACAACTAGGAAAGGACAGAGTAAGGTGTGAAAAAGAAAGAAGGACAAGTAAAGAAATGAAGAAAAAAAAACACCAGAGGAAAGAAAGACATGCAAGATGAAAAACAGCTGTCTGGGCTGCAAATATTCTTTCTGCAGGGTCACACAAGAAAATTCATTAATGTTCATGAGGAAAGGACAGCCTGATTGGCCAGTGAATGCCTTAATGTTTCACTGTGTTGTTTGGACTTCAGAAATCAGTATTTGAGAAAACATCCATGGCAATAAGGTTAACTATGATGATTAGCATTACTCTGTTACATTGCCTCATCTAGAATTTCAGCAAAAACACAAAATCTTGATGGAATGGAGTTATTTTTCAATCGTTCCCTTAGCCATTTATTTACACATAACCACAAGTTACTCAAATGGCTAGGAGTCAGCAACTTTCTGGCAAATATGGCGCCACTTACCATTTACTGCAATTATTACCATCACCTAAAAATAGCACTGAAGATGAATTTCATGCTTGTATAAATATCTTGAATAGACAAACTATGATTTCTCAATGTTACAGTTAACGCCACATTTTACATTAGTAAGAAATTGTCTATTCATGCCAGATTAATTTACGACATGCATTAGCAGAAATACTATATGATACAATTCACAAAGTAATGTTAATCTAAATAAGTGACCTTATTTCAGCGTCTGTCTTCTGTGACATGGTTTTCAAAGCTGAACAAAGTTTTGATGCATTGAGGCATCGCAATTCAATCTAGCAGCACTTGCCGCATCAATTTTGAGTACTTTATTAATCCCAAATATTAATGAGCTTTCATCAGGCAGACCACAAAAATCTAAATTTATATCGGTTATGTGTGTTATGTGTTATATGTATTACACAGCACATGCAAAAATGAACAGATATACTATATTTTAAATAAAGGCGGCAAACTTACTCCATTGGGGGGATATGACGTCCAGCCCAGCTCTGCCTGAGTCTCTTTAGAATTCAGCAGCACCACTGCAGAACAGGAAAAAAGGAGGGGAGAAAAAGACATGTGTAAGGGTCTGATGTCAATTGAGGTCCCATAATAGAAGTTGTTTGCCCTTATTTCATCTTGTCAGTATTAATAAGTTTGTCAATGTTGAGTACAAGACAACATAACAAGATAAAGATTAACTCAGAAAAAAAGGCTGGACTTTAATTTACAACTTCTAACACTTCTAAACACTGTAAGTGCAACATGACATGTTGTATTTGGATAATGAAAGCAAGCTATTAACACAGAGGAAGGCTTGTCAAAATCTGGTGAGTGTGAACGTATCCTTTGATAACTGCATTAATACCATCTGCTGAGGACTTAAGCTGGACAGGGAGCTTTCCGTCATCCTCTAGTTTCAGGAGTGTAAACACACCAGGGACCACAGACAAAACAGGACCACGGAGCTTTTAAAACACAACAAAGAACAGCCTCACACGCTTGTCAATGGCACAGCAGAGAAAGCAACACTTAACACAAGGTCTGGTTTCAGAACCATGGACAGTGAAAAGCCAGTTTCAGCCTGTTTTCGGGACCATGGACAGCTCCAGAAGAAATTGACCAAACTTTGGTGGAGAGAGAAAAGTCAACAGGGATATAACAAATGTTTGGTTTAGGACATTTTTAGACTGTGGTGTTATTTTTTATTTTGTTTTTGTAGTAGTACTGATAGCGATAATCACTGTTGGAAAGCGCTGTGTCAGAGTGCTTTCGGTCCCAGTGAAATCCCAAGTTGACATACAAAATCCATAGCTATAGTTCACTTGTCAAGATGTCTTTGAGCAGTCAGTGTGAGGATGGCTGTTGTTTCATGCTCAGTAGTATGCAGCAGCCATATGTGAAAGCCATCATCAGCACATTTATCTTAATCCATAATGTAATATCAACATCTGTAGTGACATATGGTGAGCTGCATTATCGCCACATTTTTAAAGGATTTTGCTGATATTAAAGTTACCCAAGCTCTAAGCTTGTCTGTTTAAAAAGACCCCCCCCCCCACCCAAAAAAAAAAT
>JAPQRQ010000003.1:24097121-24127560 GCA_037367365.1 Apogon talboti | reverse complement strand
CACATGCACACACACACTGATCACACAACACCTTCCGCCTTGAGGCAATATAAGGTTTGACAACCAGACAAAGCCAGTTTTTCACTCTGAACAGTGCCCTGTGCAGACTGCTATTTTATCCTTGAAAAGTACAACTATGACTTTAGCACTTCAGTGTGCTACTTCACTTTAACTTTTGTTTTCTAGACTGACTTTCATCCACTTCAGAAGCTTTGTAATGGCCATCAAAAATAACCTGTGTGAGCCAGTGGAGAGGTGGCAACACACTTCTTGACAAGTAACTATTTCACATCATCTGAAGCGGATCTCTATTCCATACCAACTGTGACATGACACATATTTGACCTTCTCTGCAATAACAACCGGGCACATGGCCACACTCGTGAGCAAAAAGTAAAAACCTACGCAGGCTGATTCATGCTGTAGCCTTTGTTAAATGTCACCACTTGAGACCAAATAAGACAGACTCAAGCTCTGACAAGAAGACTCTTATACAAACACTAGTGCGTTGACCCGTGGGGATCCATGGGTTCTAGATGTGGTAGTTTTTATGCTATTGTGTATTTGTGCATGTCATACCGCATTTGTCCAGCAGTCACTGCCAAAGTGTTCTGGCCATAGCAACGTGATTGTAAGGCTACTGCATTCTAAAATTACTAATATCTCCCAAAATATTGGTTCTATCAACTTGCTATTTTCGCTAGTCTCTTCCTTGACCCAAAATACATAAGTGTGCCAAACTGCAGCAGTCAGCTCTTTCCAGGTTTTGTGTGAATCCCCAGACACACACACACACACACAGAGGCCACTTGGCTTTTAATATGTAGATGTGTTAAGGTGCCAAAAGGCAATGAGGGATTTTCAGGTGTTTGGATTTCTTTTGATGCGAGTTCCACTGCAAAAGTTATACAATTATCTACAATTAACTACTTTGATTGTATGTAATATGTAAGATGTTTTCACAGTTGGAAAGCGCATTCCCCACTAACAGGGAATTTGAGCTGGGATTAGACCGTCGTGAGACAGGTTAGTTTTACCCTACTGATGATGTGTTGTTGCAATAGTAATCCATCATCTTCACCAGTGACGACTGATGAAGATGGTATTTTTACCTTTCTGAACATGAGTCAGTTCTTTACCATAACCTCAATTAATTGCACTGTATGTTTTTATGACTTGCCTAAACTAGTAGCAAAATAGCTTTTTGTTGAAATGAGTTCAGTAGTTTATAAAGAACTGCTTGGCCAAAATGTAAACCACTGCAAATATTGTGAATTTAAAATAGATGTAAATTGACTTTAGGTGGGTAAAATATGTTTTACCGCTCCTGCTTGTCTAAACTGGGGGTGTGCCAACCACCATCTATTGTCAGCATTACACTGAGCTCATACAATCTGAAATAGGGTTATACTTGCATGAAGAAGATGTAAAGATACAATTTTCTACAAAAATAGAGGTGTTCTTACACTAAATACAATTTATGACAATAGATGTTTTAATGATCCACTTTCTCCAGAGGTAACATGACCTCAAGCGTAAAAAATCCTGTAGTCTCCTGAAGCCAAGTACAGTGAGTACATTACCTTAAACACTGGTTTACTTGAAAATGAGAGACCAGTGCTTTGGCTAAAGTGCAGAGAGGCCTTGCTAGACCATGAGAGATCCTTTACCAAACACTTAACTTTATTGTTTTTGGGTTAACACCGCCGGGTGCCCAAAGCATGGTTCTGTGGTTAGCTGATAACGTAGAGGCATTTGGAGAAGATTAGAGTGGGAGAGGGCAAGGGTGGTGGAGAGACACCGAGGAGGGCTGAGGAGGGAGGCGGAGAGAGATGTGATGAGAGAAAATAATCAGCAGAGGAGGGTGAGGAGAAGACAGAAAGAAAGCCAACATGAAAGGGAGAAAAGTCAAGCTGGCAAGAGAGACAGAAAAGAGCAAAGGAAGAGAGAAAGAAGTACATGAAAAGCAAATAAATGAATACACCGGGTAATACACAGAGGGATCAGTGTGCCTTAGTGAGCAGTCACTCAGTCAGTCGGAGAGAGACTCAGAGGACAAAGTTGGCGCTATGATCACACACTGAATACATAAGTCCTGTAATCACAGCCTAGTTAGTCGGACTAATGGGCCTTAAGGGAGGAGATGGAGAGAGAAAATAGATGAATGAATAGAAGCAAAGCCGCAGAAAGAAGGGTCACTTAAAGAGGAGGAGAGGGAAAAAGTTAAAGAAAGAAACAAAAGCTTGAGACACACTAATTTTCTGCTGACTAATAGCTTTAATGCCTCAGCTACTAGGCACCAATTTCAGTAGTTGGTGTTTAAATAATTACCTGTGATTATGAAGACAATGTGGATCTGTGAGCCAGTTTTTTTTTATCCTTTTGATGTCACACACATAAGTAGAGACCAATTTTTTGTCACCAATCGCACAAATACAACATGATCACTGCTAGGTGTAAGATTAAGGCTCTTTTGCTTTATCCACTGCATTATTTGGAGAGAGCAAGTAAGGAGACCACAGTTCACAAAGTCAGGTTAGAATTTTCTGGCACTTTCATTTTTCAGTTTTCATTTCTCAAAAAATGAGAAGGTGAAGGAAAAAACATATAGTAGAATCTTTACCAGGGGTTTTATAAAGGTGTTGCATAGGATGTAGACAAACTTAGATGGTTCACAGTTCCTTATTAAAGATGGCAGACTTGATTCTAACTCACATATCCAGTGAGCTCCTCTTCTGAATGAGGCACATAAAAGTTACAGCAAACATGCTGAAATTGACATGAAACATCTTCTGTGTTTTCTCCAAAAAGCAGCAGCTTCCATTAATGTTCTCCTGTGGTGGGCTGAATTTTAAGAGGACCAATGTTTGCCAATAAAATCAAATTAAAAGACTGGATACAGGTGTTTTTAATGCCGAATGCATCAGTGTGTGTTTGTTCTTCTGTGCTGCTATTTTTTGGTGCTAAGGGAGATTTGTGGCAGCTTTATTCTTTGCTTTGCAGTGAGAAGTTTCATTAAAATCTAAGCATCTGTTTTTGCTTCCCTCCCTTACCCTGCCTACGCTTTCATCTTTGTGTGGTACATTAATTGAGTTGTACAGCATTGCTGACACACGAAGATGAGACATAGTCTTACGATACAAAAGGAGAACTGAGGAAAGAGACAGCTACAGGAGCATGTAGGCACGCAACAGTCCACAGGTAAATAAGCACAATGTGAGTCACACAACGCTAAGGAGGCGGCACACATTGAAAAATGGCCTTCAAAGTTGTAAGCATGACAGCTTTTTTGTTATACTTCGTAATAGATGTCAACATGAAAGATATGTCATATGTTATGTCACAATGTTTTCAAAGCATTTCCACTACATGGTTTGGAAACAAAAATGTGTGCAAATCTTAAACAGTGAATAAAGTCAGAAATCAGCGACTGTCTTACTTTAATGTTAGTGAACATTTATGTCTAACACAATACCTACAGCACTGAAATAAAACCACACAGATTATTTAGCGGAATGTAAACACAGCCAGTAGTAAGCAAATTGAATAGTTTTAATCAGAATCAAGGCTGTTGTGTCGGATTTTACATTATTTAATTACACAAAATAGAGTATTTGGCTGCATGCATACAGTACATACATACATACATAGTAGTGCTGACAGATTAAATCCTTCCCAGTGTGTGGGATCCATTTCATAATTCGATAATGTTCTATAGTTTCATGGCAGGATTAGTTCTAGCCTCGTGCCGCTGTCCTCACTGCAACCAGAGGGTTATTTATCAGCCTGAGACACCAGCAGACCTTAAGGCTCAGGAAGCTCAACCTGCCCGAAAAGAGAGCACTGAGACGGAGATAAGCACAAGCTCCAGAAGCTCCACTGGGACAGCCATTGTCCAGGCATTAGCCTTATTGAGATACAGAAACTTTTAACACTCCGTAAGTAAAACGGAGGGAGTCAGAGTGTACTGTAACTGGCAGTGGTTTTAGCAAGTTACATTTAAGACTTTAAAACTATTACAAATCTAGTTTAAGTGAAACTTGCCAATACTCCTGATGTTTGGTGGTGGATTTTTACAGCAAATTTAAATTAAAATAACTCCACGTACAATTGCTGTATATCCTATACATGTTCCTCATTTGAGCATGTTCTTGCATATGTTGCAGAAGATAAAATCATTGCTTTAACTAGTTTCAACCAACACAAAATCTAAGAAGTGAAAATGCAAGTAGAGTCTTAAATTTTTAAAAATAATAGTTCAAAATTTATAAAAAAAAATCCAAAAAATTAAATCCAGCCATCAAACTGTGCACTGCACATCTCCTAGTGGCAAAGAACATGTGTGTCAAATGTAAAAAGTATTGAGTGAATAGGGTCTGAGAAATGGGATGGACAAAAATCTCAGATGGACAGATGGACATACAGACGCCCAGAAGGAGGGAGGGAATTCCTGGTATATCTATATACCCCCGCCTGCCCAGAGGGGAGGTATAATAAAGTGGGAGAAAAGGTCTGAATCTCAGATCATATCATTTTAGAATCTTTTAAAGTTTTTAAAAAGAACCAACAGAAACTGTAAAAGGCGGTAGATGGATGATCAGAGGCTAGTGCGAGACTGTTTACTCTAGACGGGCTTCCCTGGAGACTGAAACTTGAATAATATTTCAGAATCATAACTTATTGAGTGAAACTTGTCATGAAATGAGTCAGTGACCTAAAAGCTGAGCATAAAATAAGCAACTCCTCTCGCAAGATATTCACCTCGATGAGATGTAGGCAAGTATTAGACCAGGGAGGAATTGAGGACACTTTAAAACATGTAGAACAGGCAAAAACATCATGTAGTTATTTGGAGGTGTGCCAGAGGGACTTTCAGGGAATGCTCTGTTGATCCCTACACAGAGGGGGACTGGTTCTTCACTTGCCCCCTGAACAGAAGTATGCAAGGCGGAGCGCCCTTAAGACCGGCTGGGATTTACAGTCTTGCTGAAGGACACTAGAGCGGGGTGGGAACTACGGACCTGGAGGGCTTGAATCTGAGCACTTCTTATGAAAAATGATCTTCCCGTTTGCCATACCACCCTTCTGCTGAAAGACGCAGGAGGGAGGATAATATACGATATAGTCCAACAGAAGCAATACAGTAATACTGCTGCAGGACAGATAAAAAAGGATAAATGGATGGGGATATGAAGTGTCACATAAAAACACAAACAGGCTCATAAAAGATAAATGCTGTGTGTAAACGGACACGCACACAAATAAAGAATAAACACACACGCTACCTTTTGAGACAAATGGTGTCAGGGAACTCACTTTCTCCCTCACACAGACGCACACGGAGCCAGAGAGTGGGCCCATAACAACACTTCTAACAGCAGAACACATTAACTTCAAATGGAGCTCCCCTTTTAACAGAGTCATTAAACTTTCAACTTCAGTAATGTGACATACTGTAAAGAGACTGGGCTGTCTGCTCTCTAAAGCCCACCGTGCAATTACCTACATGATGCATGACAATGGGGTGAACGGTTAAGAGCTATCACGGTGCAGCATGTGTCTTATCAGTGCAATGTGCGAAAATTCCTTTAAACTCCAGGTCAATTAGAATTCAACTATGGCCGCTACAGAGCATTGTTCCCAATTTTATTCCTTAAAAACAATATGTTTTTTGACTACTGCTTGAAAATGTTTTTTTCTACAAAATCTATCACAATTGGGTACATTGGTACCATAGCTAAGGTGGCATTTTAAGGCTAAGAAAAAAATCAAAGATTAACGTTATACTCTTAGATTATCCTCAGACTTCACCAGCACTCTGCCTGCACTGAAGACAAGTCTGGCACAATCAGCCAATGTTCTGGATAATGGTTTGTATTTCTTTAAATGAATCACACTTGTCTTGTGCAATAAGAGGTGAGTCATGGCACTAAAATGACTCGACCCAGGTAAAAGAAAAAGCGATACAAAGAGGTATGCCTTTGTTGAAACTTTATCAGAGAGTAGTTTCAGTTCTGACGTTGTTGATATTGTATAGCGATGAGGACTTTAAGAACTGTGACGCACCAATAAATATTGACCCAGTTACTCCAGCAGAATACATCCTGAGAGCCAGACTGGTTTAAGATCAATGTTGTACAATTCGGAGAAAATGCTTGGACATTCTCTGAGATTAAAGCTGTAGGAACTGAAATCATATGGGAATTCACACCTTCATTCTGCAGGTCTCTCCTTTTAGTCCAATAAAAAACAAAGCAGAGCAGTAGAATGGGCCTCCAGTCTGCATCTGACTGAATATAATCTGCAACTGGTAAATCACATATATAACCCTCCTGCCTATATTTAAAAACACCTGTGTTTAGACCAAAACCTGTGTCATGGAGTAGATTTTCTACATCTTGGAAAGACAAGGAAGGAGTAGATGCAGAAGTCTCATGTCGTGTCAGATCACTTGAATTATCAGGTGTATTTTTTGCTCTATAATGCTAAAAAACAACCAAGCGCTGCAACTTTAATATCATCCAATATTAGGAAATCATAAATTTGCAACAAAAATTTCCTTGAGATTAAAGAAAAAAAATAAACCTTAAGAATTGTAACCAATATCTTAATATGAATGACATGACACCTCCAGACTTACAACGTAATCCAAATAGTAAGAATATCACTTGGTATTGGATTTATTTTTTCTACTCACAATGGCTGCCATAGAAATGAAATCAGGTTATATACTCAGAATTCCTATTTTTATGTCACTAACTGAACATTTTATGCAGCTGATTTAGGCAGACTAGACAGAGATGGCTGAAATAATAGAGCCAAGCAGAGAAGCCAATCAAGGTTTCATGAAAAACGAAACATAAAAGACATAAAACATGAAGAAAGTGTATCTCTCTCATCCCATCCCCACACTGTAATTCTCACTTTTACTCCCTAAACACCCCCCCTCCCATTTCTCTACCTCTCTTGCAGTGCCAGTCCTGAATCTGAATGACCACCTGTTGAAAGACAAATCGCTTCCAGGGGGGAATAAAGCGAGTGTGTATGCATGTTTGTGTGTGCTTGAGGGAATGAGAGGGAGAGAAAGAAAAGAGTCATTGAGTGAGTCGGAGAGACAGTGAAAGCAAAGAGTGCATGTTTAAGACGAAGAAAAAAAAAACATGAGGAGGAGGAGACAGCAAAGGCAGGCGAAGAGCAAGCATGGACTGTAAAAAAAAAAAAGAACAAAATGAGCATGACAGGCTGAGGTACCTAAGGATGAAAAAGAGGTGCAATTAAAGATATACCTGCTGCCTCTGAATAAATACAAATTGGAATAATACACATCTGCTAGTCTTCTACCCCCCCATATGCTTACAAGCTCTAAGGCATATATTTGTCAGGCTTTTTTTTTCCTTTTCCAGACATTGAAAGGAATGAGGATGAATATAAAGAAGTAAAGGAAGAAACATGCCAATAGAATAAAAGCAAGAGGCAGAGTAAAAGAGAGAAAGAGAGAGAAATAAGGAGACCAGAGGCCAAAGGAACTTCTTTTCATTTGTAGGGTCTTGTAAAAGGTTGTAATTGGTTGTCTGGATTGATATAGTGAGGGCGGTGAGAGTGCTGTCAGGCCTTATTGTTACAACACAGCAGCTCCAAGGTGCAGACCTGAGAACAGCGCTCTGGCGGCAACTGGGCCAAAGAGAAAGAAAGTCAAACTTCTGCTGAGCTGACCAAAGAAATATACACCACAACACAACTGGACATGTGAGGATTGCACCTGAAGCAAGTCCTGTCAGAAGAAAATAATGTTACAGTGGAATGTGGAAGACACACTTTAACATTGCATTACTCATTTATCATCTACCAAGACAGAGTTTACAGCAGGGTTGAATTCTCCCAGTCTGCATTTATTGCTTTATATCACGCCAAGAATGAAACATGACCACGCGCGGATGATGACCAATTTCAGAACACGGCTGGTGTGACTTTGCAATAATCCCCTCAATCAAATTAATGTCCAAAACAGCTTCTCCTCTTCCGTGACGGCCGGCTAAAGTTCACGGAACCCACTTCAGCTCTGCTTTTAAGCGAAGGAATGAGCCGTTTAAAGGGCCGAGCGGACCCTGCGAGATGGACTATTTAAAGGACGGACAGAGTGGTAAGCTGAGGGACAAATGTAGAAACCACTTCAGGAACAGTCGCAGCACTAAAAGCTGAGTGCTGGAAATAAAGCGCTGGAATATTCCGGGGCAGAAGTCAGCCGGCGAAACACTGACGCACCAAAAACTCCTACAGACTCCCACAAAAGAGAAAAGATGAAAAGAACTGCAGCGAGATGGATGAGGATGACTAAGGAGATCGAAAGCTGTCAAATATAGGTAAGAGCTGTTTGTGTCATGCAGGAATGGCTGTCTTTGTGTTTGGGTTCATGATCCAGCTAGCAACACTGCCTCTGCCACCTTCCTACAGTAATCCTCTGCATAGTTTCATGAGTCAGCTTGGCTGCATTTACACCAACACTATGTCTAACTCATGCTTTTTGGCTCGATCTATAAATGTGGGGCTGCACAGTGAAAAAGTGGACATTTTATTGCAATTTGTAATAAATGAATACCACCTTAAGTCTAATTTCTTGGCTATCAGGGTTAATGTCATCGCAAATATCAGCATACATCAGAGCTCATGTTTTCTTTTCTTATGGACCACCACTTCATTGTTTGGTATCCATTTCACCTGGTCTACAAACTGTTAATTCACACAAGAATACACTGCTTAAAACAGAAATTGGTCATCTCACAATACAGAGATAGATGTAGAAAATGTAGACAGACTGCACACAAGAAAGAAAATGTCATTACACTCACACATGCAGCCTTTTGTGATTATACTGTATAAAGCACAGACCAACATTTCAATTGCAATTACAGTTAAATTACTTGTGTAGCACTATATAAATATAAATAAAGAGAGGAGAAATGTTGACTTCACCATGTCAGCATCATATGTTACAATTAATTAATCATAAAAAAGGAATTTGTGCAGAGTATAGCAATTGTATTCAATTCAGCAGTGCTCTAACAAGGCTTGAGCAGGTTTTGCTAAAGGCCTCTGGTAGCACATGATAACACAAAGAATAAAATAATACGACGAATGAAACACTCCTTGGAATGACTCATTTTTCTAAAGCTGCAGAATATGGAACTTTTGAAAAGAACAAGGGGAGCTCACATGGCACATATTGGCGAGCTCTCGTTCGAGCCGGGTCAGTCACCGGCAGCCAAACCTCGACAATAAAAACACTTACATGACAAACATTTTCATTCTAATAAAAGCCAAGGCTAATTCAGAAAAGCACTTGAGAAGCAAAAACAGGAAGAAAAAAAATCTTGAATGCATCTCTAAATCAGAAAATGAACACATCACAGTCTCTGCACAGGGTTTTACTATCCCATAACAGTAATTACGACTGAAAATCTTACGCAACTGAACGTACATATGGTACTGTATGCAGTGTTCTAATTAAGGAACTGCAGTAGGACACAATTTTGCAATGTTAAAGTCATCGGTGGTGAAAGTTCATGTGTGTGCTGCTCAGTGAGGCAGTTCCAAATCAGCTTGCGTAATGTGTTATCTCAGCGATTACATGGCTATACATGATGCAGGAGGGCAGAGCACAGAGTGACCCTTCGGATTGTTCAGGCATACCTAAAGAGGGAAACGGGAGGTGAACAGGAGGTAGCGTTGCTTTATAGTCTTAGCTGAATTAAAAATAGAGTGGATTTGCATGTGAATCTCTTAAGGCTCAGCAAAACTCGAGTGAAAATGTCACTGAAGAATGATTTAATTGAGGAGATCAAAGATTTCCCAAACAGTTGCACTGACAGCTGCACACACAAACATGTAATTTTAGTGTTTCAAATGTCACAAAAACACAGTGTATGAAGTCATGGTGATGTGTGGAACTTGCCAACGCAAACACAACCATTTCACATGTAAATTCGCGGGTTAGCGCGGTATAATGTTAATGTTGGCATGTTTTGTGTACATGCACCTGCATCAGCACATGCCATGCACCAATGGGCACAGGTACTTACATTTATGGAACCTACTGTATGGATATGACTTTTTACCCACAGCTTGCACTCCGAGGCTCGGTTTTAATTCTGAGGGAGCCTTACTTGCAGCTTTTCTGAGGACTCTTAAATAATACAAGTCTGTATCTTTGCACTGTGCCACTACTTTCTCCATCTTCTCCCTTAGTCTCTCCTCAGTCCAGCCAGCAGACTGCATTATTTAAGCAGACACTCATTCGGGCCACTATGCTGAATTGAGCCTGCTGGGGCCTTACAGTTTGATGTCAGAGCGAAGGAAAACATGAAGTGAGGGAGAAAGCGTGAGGATTGCAGCACGCGTGGCAAAGACAGCCCGAAGTTTTCGTTGTCGCACCTTATCATCCTCATCCTCAACAGCAGCCTCGTCGGTTTGTTCCCTCACCTCCACGCTTATCCACTTACATCTCACCTGCTCACTCAGCCTCCTTTACTCTAATTTCCTCCATTTAGCTGCTCACCCGCCTTCACTTTTTTTCTTCCTCAGCACCTCTCGTTCCTCTTTCCTGTCCTTGCTCCCTACATTCCTGCCTCTCTCTTATTCATAAGTAAAGGAGAAGAAGTGGGGAGGCATGGCTGTTACATAAGTGCAGAGGAGCTCCAAGGTTTTGTGCTGACTTTGTTTTCCCTCTGGTTCAATTTAAGAACCACTTTAGATTAAATTAGGTCGTCTTCTTCTACATTCACCTCTCCTCGTCTCTTTCAGTCTCCCTCTCCCTACTTTGCTGTATTCTGCCCTCTCTTTCTTTTATTCACTGCTGGAAGAATGAGAAGTACCTGCAGCGGTGCTGGAGTACACAACGCTGACGGAGGGTCAACATGTACGTACAGGCATAAACACGGAGGAAACACTCTGACACCGGCGCAATTATTGGTGCATACAGCACAATCCATCTTCTACCTTAAACGTCTTGTTTACATCACATCACTTTTCTCTCAAATATCAGTATCCAGAGGACTACAGAAATGAAAGAACACGCCACACACACACACAGTTGCAGACACGATACAGCAGTCGCTTTTTTTTGTTTCCTTTCTCTCTATTATGCACAACACAATAGAGATCCTGCTGTGCAAAGTAAGCAAAACACACCACCCAGTCAGAGATGCAGACAATTACATTGTTTTTACAGAAAATAAGACTTCCAAGAAAAAACAAAAAAGTTTTAGAGAAAGATGAATGCGGTGAAAAATGTATGGAGCAGAGACCTCAGAATAAAACCAAAATAAAAGCAGTTACTTGCATGCTTACTTGCAATCCCACCTTCCATAATGGTGGACAGTCAGAGCATTACTTTGGTTTGGATTTCAAATCCTCAAAGGCAAAAAAAACTGTTCATCAAATGACAAAGGTGTCACTGGTTGGCCAGTGCTTTCAAAGGTCATTACATATACTCATAGGTTCATGTAAAGTTATACAACAGGTAAGATCTCTAGAAAGGCACCAGGAGGAAACTGAAAAGTGAACGCATTTTAATGTATTTTAAAGTAGAACTGGTAGTGACAAATATTCCTTTTAAGTATATTAAGCATCTTCTATTTGTGAAACACCTGCACTCTTATTAATATAGATATTAACACAGAACTACGCCTTGAAAACAACAGTCAACTAGCATTCTGACTAAATTTTTCTTTTTTTGTGATCCAAATTTGGTAAAGTTTCCCTACTCCTATTCTGGAGGTCCCAGATCCAGTTTTCAGTACAGTCGAGGTGTGAATCACAGAGTAGCTCACAATACGTTACTATCCCAGCATGTTGTCCACAAGAACAAATTTACTCTACAGTGCAAGGCAACTACTCACAATACATCAAGGTATTAGTGTGAGTGAAGACAACAAAATACCCTAATTTGGCAAAAAGCAAGATCACAGAATTTGTTAATTGAAAGGACTAAAGATGAAAGACAACAATCTGTCTGGTTTAACTGTTCATGAAAATGTAACGGCTAACCATATCATGGATGTCAATGCCAGAAATCGGTTCTCTCATCACCAAATATTCTCCTAATGCTTCTGACACGTATTCTTGTGGTTCAGCAGACAGGATTTCATAGCCGTGATGGGAGGGGTTAGTTAGTTACATGTTAACGAATTTGGTTTTGATAATATAAAGAGCAACAGAGATATAAAAATGCATTTGTATTTGTCAATAATTCAGCTTCCCAACAGACTGTAGAGCTATATATGGACCTCGCCTGTGGCAACACTTCAGGTTCTGGTTAATTTGGTTAAAGTTACAACTTATCAGGTGGAATCATGATTTGCTACAGATAAGAGGTTACAGATCATCAGGTTGTCTGATTGTTATAGAATCAACAGTTTTCACAAAATAGCTGCTTTCTCAGGGGACTGAGCCACTTTAAGCAGATCAGACTGGTCTCCCTTTGAATACCTCAAGGCCACGGCATAGTTACACCTAAAAATGTACAAAAAAGTCCACAGAATTTCCACACAGTGCCTCTAACAGTGGCTCTATCTTGTGTGTCCAACTACTGACTCTGATGAGTCAAATAGGCAGAGGAATTCATAATAGCGTACCAACAGGTTTTAATAAAAACATTGATTTTTGGCACCTGTGCGATACAATTTATGCTATGTGGATTCCTGTATCAATATTTTGTCCCATTCATATAGTATAGTGCATAGTTTTGCGTTTCTAAGAAATATTTTGTTATTCTTTAGACACAAGCAGGTGAAACAAAACATAAAAAAAATATTCTGCCTCCAGTTAGAATTCTTTTTTTAGTTTTTACTATTGATGGATACAAAGAGAAAATAATATTCGGTTTAGTCTGGCAGTATAAAATATTCACTGATGAAACTGGAAAAATAAAAATAACTATACCTGTTTAAACATGCACAAAACAAGCTGAACATTCAGGGTGTGTACTAGGATGGTAAAGCTGGCTGTGCTGATTATGCTTGTGTGCACTCCCTCCCTTCACTCTGAAACACCGACATCCATGACTGACAGTTTTTCCTGGGAGAAACCATAGGTACATATTTGCATGTATCTATTCAGTACATACACTATACATGTACCTTGCTCTCAAACTCATATCCTCGCTAACTTCTACTCTATCCTCACTTCATGTTAAAAAGAATTTGTATGAAAACATTTCAGTTTGAGCACAGCCTCTGGGCTGCCTTCCATCCTCTAATAGTTTCACATGAATTCATTTGAAATAACCTCTATCTTACAGCCGTGACAGCAGTGCAATGTTTTGAAAATGCTGCAGTTAAACTGGGTTAATACATATGCATTAGCCATCTGCTGAGCGAGTCAGCAAGAGAGGAATATTTCCCATTCAAGACTGAGACGATAACCTCATCTTTAAGCCCACTTAATTTAACTCTTAAGCCTATTTTTAGAGGCACGCCACATTTGTGAAAACACCAAAACACGCGCAAGAATGTATGTCCCTTTATTCTATGACACTTAAATTGAGGACGGATAATGCACAGCTTTAATGTGGTGTCATTACAAGTGGACAGGATTATTTCACCCAAATCGCACAAAAATCCCCAGGGCTATTTCTTTATAGTATTCAACTAAAATCAACCTGTTGATTATCCTGCTGTTTTTGTTTTTTTTTTATTCAAAGTCTAAAAGATAAATATATCTTTCCTGAATTTTAGCAGATACAGCAAACTAAACTGCAACCTACAGGATAAGGGAGACTAATGGGGGTTTTTTTCTGATTTTGGTGATCTAATCCTTTAAGCTTTATCACAGTGCCGGACAATCCTTTTACAGTATGAGTAATACATTTATATGTTACCCGGCTTTAACGTAGATCCACATATCACCATGTCTGTCTCAGCACAACAAAGATAGCCTGTTTTTTTTTTTTTTGCTGAAGAACAGAGGCTTTTAAGTTGAGTGTTTTAATTCAACCACAAAGTCCACAAAAAAGTCTGTACCACTGTGCCCGCAAGGCACAGATCTGTCTGCTCTCAGCACTTTGTCTGTTGTTACCTCGCCAAAAGCCACATCATGTGTCTCATAGCTGCCCTCAGGCATACAACACGTCTCTCTGTCTTTTTTGTCTTTTTTTTTTTATCTTGAGCGACATCACCACCTTACTTCACCCACCATCAATTTATCTTTACTTTCACTTCCTATCAACCAAGTCATGTCAGGCCCGCGATTGTAGACCGGCACAATCCTTCCCTACCTTGGCTCCCTGCAGGCCCGGGGCCCATTATCCTCGACATTGATCCCTGCTGCGTCAATGAACGATAGGAGCAACAGATGCAGAAGAGATAGAGAGGAAACTGAATGGACAGACAAGAGATGAAATGAGGTGAGTGATAGATTAAGTAAGGTGGACGGTGAGGGGCAAAGTCGCAAAAAAATAAGAGAGGTAAAGAGCTAGGGAGAAGATGATGGAAAGAGGGGACGCATTGAGGATCCATTCGTCAATAGCCAGCAGCTCAACCTTGGGGATCGATGGGGCCGACAGCCAATCAGTCAATGGGTTCTATAACTAGCCCTGCTAGGCAGGGACAGAGAGGGGAGAAGGAGAAGAAAAGATGGCTCCGTCATAGCAGTCAATAGGCCAGAAAAAAAACAGAATGGCTGTCCGCTCTGAGACAAGTCTGTGAATAAATGGCACAAAACAATGAGAAAGAACTGAAGGTTAATGGGGCTGGGAAGAGAACATGGTTTAGATCAAATGGGCAGATGAGGGATGAGCTAGCATGTAGTAAACAGAAGATGAGATTCAGTGATAAGTTTGTGTGCATTCATTTAGAAACTGTCCATTGAAGAGTAATAACGGGATCAGTCATTTTAGCAATCTCCATTTCCACAAGCCAAGAAGTCCTCCAGCTGTACTTTTGTCTTTATGTCTCAGAAAGCCTAATGGCACCGAAGTCAGTACTGCTACTTTCCATGTGTTGATTTTGGCTGTTCAACCGTAGCAGGAACAGAAAAAAAAACAAAAAAAAAAACACATACATTTAGTAAAACTGCCAAAAAGTGTCTATGAGGAACGCTATGTGTGTGCTTTGAGCTAAAGGCTGAACCTCTGAAGAGGTTTTTGGGTTTCTATAGTAGATAGTGGCATAGAGTTCATTTCAGACAACCCATTAATGACTTGGATGTGCAGCTGGTGATATTAGATTCATATGGGAGCTCATCAGCAGAATCGAGCCGGCTGTTCCACAAGAGACCTGCTGCACTCATTCTGATACAAAGACGCAATGAGAAAGTCCAATGCTCAACAGAGACGAAAAGGAAGTAGCACAATATGTCGAATTAGGGTGAGGTTAAGCGATCCATTCTTGATAAGCATGCTCACACACAAAAATCACACACATTCACCCAAGGCCTCCCTGGGAAATCGTGGTTATTAATTATCAAGCCAAGGTGATAAATAAATAATGCGGAGTGGAGCAGTGGCAGTGGGCTGTAAGTGGTTGGAATGCCAGATTGTGCCAAACCACAGCAGCAGCAGTAGGTCAGTAATTAATGAAATCAAAGAGCTGCTCTAATGAGAGACAAAGAGCACTTCCCTTCATGATGACTGTCTCCCTCGGGTAAACAAGAGCAGGACAGAATATAAAAAGCAGCCAAGTACTCATGGATAGTCTACCTTTGAGTATGTCGACCAGTGCTCAAACATGTCAATATAAAATACATGGAGACACCTCACAAAAAAATGCGCACAGAGGGAGGCACAAATGCAGTTTAGTCGCAACCACAAAAATTAACTAAATGGTTCCTGTCCAGTGAGAGGACTCAGCCAGCTTATGCTCCTCATTTGTACCACTGGATGTTAAGTACTACAACCCAGTCTTCCTCATCCTCCTCCTCCTCATCCTCCCACCAGCCATTATCCCATTTCATTTTTTCACAGCCAATTGTTTATTTGCTTATCGCCGAGCAGATAATAGAGGAGAATTAATCTGCTAATTCCTCATTTTTGAACAGACCAATTCTACTGTTTATGTTAATGGACAGAAAAGCAAGACTGCTTCTATAGTACGGGCTGGCTGACTGGAGGATTTAATTATCACCGCTAATTACTTGTTTTCCTCTGACTGTTAACCACAGGGCTGCCGCTGCCACCGCTACTACACTTCCCTGGGTGCTAATGCCTGAGGCAACCGCTGGTTTTGGTGGAATGGAGAAGCGATGAGGGAACACAACAGGAAATAAACGTGTCTTTCCGCAGCTTGACATTTTAAATTATCAGTTTTCTGTCCGTCAGTGTAGGGGTCTGTGACTGCGCTGTGAAAGCAGGTAATCATTTGTGTTACTGGAAAAAAACACCTCCAGTACAGTAAAATAAAATATGTAGGCCTATCCCATGTACTTTTACAGCCATATGTGCTTTTGGTGAGCCGCTTATGTTGTTTACTGAGATGAGCACTGAATACAAAGGCATAGATGTTATAGGCTAACATGCAATATTGTATACAATTTATAGGTTTGTATGGTATTATATAGGCTGTTTTTGTAAGATTTGCTGGTGTGCTGGAATAAAGTCTGCAGTAAAGTGCTGGGAGTTGAACTGTGTTGTGCTGCCTGAATACATTACTAAAGCTTAGAGTATCCAGTGTTGTTCCGTCCATTTCAAGCTTCAAAACTAGCAAAATTATTTTTTTCAGATCTAATAATGACAGTTTGTCCTCAGCAGACTTCTTTAGCAAATCTTACTTTCACATTATTGTTTTATTTGTTTTAATCTGATCTAGCTTTTCCATTTTGTTGTAAGCAAATGGCAATAATGAGGAAAAATATTGCAGATTTTTTGGGCTACTTGTGCACCGAAGTCTTACAAAAACTTTAAAAATTTAGGGAAAAGAGTAGAATTAGCACCTAAGTATTGTGAAAAACCTAGGGAAAACCATGGTGCCTAGTACAGTTGTAGAAGCACAGGAGCAAAAGAATGAAGAAGCACTGGAGAATTCATGGGTGACTGAGGATTTTTGTGAAAAATCTGACCTGTGTGCTCCAGAGAATGTTATCCCACTGGCAACAATTTATTCTGGAAACTAGTTTGGTGTTTTATGCTTCTTAATCTTCTCTTCTTTTCTAATCTACAAGTACAAACTCTTGAGCACCACCTTTTTGCCTATTCTAGTCCAATATGCATACATGAGTAAAACCACTTCACATAATCTATTCACATGGACTCATCGTTTCTCCTTGTATTGCATTTTCCTATTTTTTACATAGTGATTCATACATAGTCATTCTTCCCAAACATTTCAACGAGTCAGCAAAGAAACCGGTTCCACATACGCACATGCTTATGTAATGCATGTGATTCAGATTACTCAGTGCCAGAAGTGTTTTTATGACTGCATGTTTAGTACGCATGTGTTCACTTGCCTATGCGTGGTGATGAAACCCAAGCCATATTCTCAGAATGACATGTAGTGAGCAATGAAGCAACATGTTGAGTGATGGAATCTGCAGATGGAGCCATGGGTAATTATAGTTCATCAACATGACAACATGGTTCTCATATCATACCATTAATGCTCATACACAAACACCAATATTATCTCATAAATGACATTTCTCTAATTTTCACAGACTGACAAGTAAAAATCTGAGCTGCTCTCAGCTCGAAATTAAGAGATGGGAAGGTTATTGTTCACACACACACACACACACACACGCACACACACACACACCAGTGGTCTGGGAAGTCTTTTAGCTGTATGTGTCTCTTCTCCATTTTGCAGCCTATATTATAACAGTATTGTTATTGATTATTTAAACATGCTGTAGTTAAGTGCTTTTAATATGATTTTGTGATCATTCTCGAGATGAATTTGAAATCATTCAACTGTGTACCACTCCAGCACTTAGACTGTTTTATTTAGAACAAGGAACACTAACCCCCCCCATACCATCACAATATGATGTCTGAAACGAGGCTTACACTGTCGGGGGCAGACAGCAAGGGTATATCCCCGAAATCCCCCCAATCCTCTCCTATATATAAATCTATCCACGATAATTGTTAGACAATCGATATGAACTCAATTTGAGCTACATCGACCTGATAGTGGCAGAATAATGGTCACAGAACCAATTTTTCCCCACAAAACTTCACCGAGTGAATGGAAATGACATGAACTCTGGATGGTAGCCAGAAAATGGACATTTGTAAGACGATCAATATGAACCAAATTTGATCTCAATCGGCCTATTATTGCTTGATTTTTGTCCAAAAAAACTGATTTTCAACTAAATCGCCCCCATTTGGATGACTTCTAAAACTCATAGAAAAGCTGAAATCGATAGGGTTCTTCCGCTAGGGGTCCACTATGTTGGTTATCAAGGAAGAAGAAATCCGACCAAATCTGTCCTAGTTATAACATTCACGATATCCGGCGGCGGTGGTCGGGGTTAAACCATTATATCTGCGAAACTCAATTCCGCCTTGAGGCAAAAAACAGAAAATGACATCATTATTCACTTACTAATTTCACGATGTAATGATGTTCAAATCAAGCACCTTCAGTCTGATCGTAGTGTCTCCAGTATAGACTATGAGTGCCATGTGCATGAATTCCAGAAGTAGTAAAATTGAAAGAAAAATCCATTTAGCTTTGTACATTTTGATGAAGATATCAGCGTTTTTCAGCAATGTATTGACAACATATTTCAATAGGACGTTATACAATATACACCATATATTACTACGTGGGCATATGTTTGTCCCAGCCCATGTCATGTGGACATTGTAACTGAAAAACTGTAAGGTCTGCAGAGTTTTAAAGAGCCATTTCATTTATTTCACTACAATAATTAAACTGTGTAAATGCAAGTGGATGAACCATAAATAGCACAACAGTGAGCTTTAAAAAAAAAACAAAAAAAAACTGCACCCTCAAGCAACAACTGAACTTGGTCCTTTCTGCGCTACTACATTTCAATTACAAACACTTCTCACATAAATGACCCTACAGCACACAAACACACACTCCATTTTCATACACATATTGTAATGCTATGCAGTTGACCTACTGATCCCTGAAGGTTAGAGGGGAAAGGTCGGCTGTGTTGACCCCCAAAGCCCTCCTTGACACCTTGTATCGAACAACCACAGCACCCAGCGTCGAGCTCAAAGGTCAAGCCTCCGGGGGGGGGTCTGGCCTATTGAGTGAGCGGCTGCATCGACAAGAGTTGGACACAAACCAATCAAAGCACCTGGAGCAGCATGTAGGAGGATTTGATCAAATTTATGTACACCTCATTTTACAACCTGAGACCCTCCAGGCATTTTGTAACCTCGTGTGCAAATCATGAATGATGGATTGACTGAGGCATCTCATCATGACATGCTTTTAGTACCTCATACAGACGGCTTATACAGAGAGACAATACCAGGCACAACCAGATCTTCAACAAAGTAAAAATGCATAGGTTGTAATATTCTAATATGATTGTAGATGTTCCACATCATTTTTGTTTTTTTTTAAATTTTACTACGCAGTCTTCTTTTTCCAATGACCCAATATAGTCGTATTATAAGATATACTAAAATCCTGCATTCAAGTATAATTTAGCCTTGGTTTTCCACAAAAAAGTTCAAATGAATAAATAAGTAAATAAAATGTTGGCCTGTCATCTTGTTCACCCTCACTGAAAAACTGAAATATGCACATACTGTTATTGTCATAAATTTATCTGCATGGGACAAAATGTTTCCCCCTTCCTTAGAAGTGTTACCCATTTCATTTTGGACAAAAACCCAATCATTTTTGAAAATGTACAAGTGGTATTAACTTCCAGGTCAACTGATTCAGCATATGTCATGGGTATCTGATCAGCAGTGAATGAAAGCACTATTTTCCACCCCTTTTCTGGTGAAATGATAAGACATGCTGCAAGTAAAGAGAAAGCAAGGAACATTATTTATAGGTTTTTACGACAAAGAACAATGGGCAACATTTCTTTCTTTTTCTTTCATTCTGGCAGTGGAGTTAAACACCTACTTTTAAGCAGATGTAACTGTGTTTAGAAACATTCAGAGGTATGTGATAATTATGGGCGTAAAACAACATTTAGCCTTTTGCTGTAGGTTTCTACATCACATAGTTGCAGCCAAGATGTTACAAGGTAGAAGTTCCAGTGTGAGAAAGCTGCAGACAGAAATCATTCACCAGCATTACAGTGAACATGGAAAAATGTTTAACTTATGGTCTGCCATCTGATTGTCTGATGATGTGTGTCATTCCTGTCAAACTGCTGAATAAAAGGCTGCAGGTAAAGTGTAGCTCCATTTACTATACAACCCTCTTGTGTGTGATTCTTACAGCCACTATTGGGTTAAACTTTTACCACTATAGGCTCCACGGAGCAGCTGGATGTGTGAAGGGGTCCTTCATCTGCGACAGACAGCTTATGGCCATGTTATAGACAGCTAGAGCGGAAAGAATGAATGAAAGGAGGGAGATAAAGATAGGTGTGGGTGAAAGGGGGGGGTGTAGATTGATGGGAGCGATGAGGGGGCTGGGATGATGAGGGCAAGGGGGGGGGTCAGCATTTCATGACTCTAGCCCTTCAGAGTTGAGCAGCGTTGCACGTGGCATCACTAATAAAATCTGAAGGAAGAAGAAGGTGGGGAAGAAGTAACAAGAAATAATATCCAACTGGAGCACAGTGATGAAAAGAATGAAAAAAATATATATAGGGAAATAGACATGAAGAAGATGACTGACGTTGAAGGAGGGAGCAAAAAAAAAAACCAAACAAAAAAAAAAAAAAAAGGGAGGAACCCTCATTCTCATCTCCATATATTGTGATAGCAGCCAGATTTAAATTTAGGACCCATCTCTCATGGAGCTCCTATAAATAGGGACGAGGAGCAAACACCAAGCAATTTCACTGCAACACCAAACACAATGCCTGATTGAGGGCAAATTAAAATGCAAATGCAACACTTCCATTTTTCCAGATTCCACCTGCAAGATAAGCGAAGGACCTCTGTTTCTTTCATAAAGTGCATGGGCGTGTGTGCGTGCATGACTGGCCGTGTGTGTTAGTGTGTGTGTTTATGCAGAAGTGTGTATATTTGTTTGTCAAGTTTGAAATGAGAGGAGACAGGAGGGAGACTGGAGGTGAGGTTGTATAAACAGATTAGATTCAGTATTGTCCTCACTGAGCTGCATTTCAATCGTCATCCTCTCTGCCTCTTCTGCCCTTGTCCACCAGCAATTTTAAGAGACCTTCAACAGGCTTCAAAAATGACAAATTAACACTGAAACCCTTTAGAAATAGAATATTATAAAGCTACACTATATTTTATCCACAATATTCAGAGGAGATCCACTTAGGAGCATTAAACACCGATCTACAATTAAAAATCCTTGCATTGATCTAAACACAAGTAACCAGTAACCATCACTACAGCATACTGAATGAACTGAACCATTTCCAGATCACAGGTCAGAAACATATTCTGAGCGGTCATATGGTCTCACCGAGCAGACAGTTTGTAGTTAGAGCCAAGCCAAAAGCAAATGCAAACCACAAACTGCTGCCCAGTGACTGATGGTTATACCGTTTGAACAGTGGCAGAAACACAAGATATTTTCCATCTATCAGACCGATCGAAAGGTGTTTTAACTGTGCCAGGAGTGAAATAAGCTGGAGTGGCAGAGGAGGTGGGTGATATATAGAGATGAGGACTAGATAAAGAAGAAGAGGAATGCAAAACTAAAAGAAAATGAAGCCGGAGAGAGAGCGACAATCTGAAACGTAGAATGAGAGACAGGAGGCAAGAAAAGAAGAGTGTGAGTAACTAAACTAAATTCTATTCTTCTTTCCTTTAAGCCAGGCTTTGACTAACTGCACTGAATTTTTCATCAGCGTCCAACCTCAGGGGACGGTTGGCTAAAAGCAAGCTTTCCCCATGCCACCATACTGTGCATATACAGTAACTGTATGTGTATGTAGAGCGAGGCGGCAATGAGTGTTGAGCCAGTAAGTATGAATATTTAGCCGTGTCACACGTGCACTGCAAATGAGGATGTGTTTAACATACACCACAGACACGTTTTCACAGTCTCTTTCAGGCTATTTAAAATATATTCACCACTGTCTTTGTGGTAAAACATGAAGGGACAGAAAATATGGAAAAATTTAAAAAAGAAATAATAGGTTAAAAAAAACAGGGTAGTGAAATGTGTGGGAAATTATCTTGAGGAACAATTAGCTTGCATTAATGCTACACTGTTGTACATAAACTAGAAACTATGTTTTTTGGTGAGCGAGTGCACATATATTACAATAGAATTGACTCTTAATGGTGAAATTAAGTTCTTAACAAGATAAAGTAAATCACCTGCAGCCTGAAAATTACTCAGCATATGGTCCGCTATTACTTTGTATGTGCACAATACTAATAAACACTTCAATCTGTAACGACTCTGGAAAGAGATGCTGGGAGAAAAGTGTTTTTCATCATCTTAGCTACAACACTGATTGTTAGCTAAATTAATCTTGTGTGACAGGGTCTGAGTCAGAGATCGGAGTGGTGGTGCCTCTCTGCGTCATTATCACCCCCCCACGTCCCAAAAACACCACACACAACGGTGAGCACATACACTCAAAATCAGATTATGAACTAACTGAAACCCGGTCGTTAAAAAAGCCCAAATTCGCTCTCCGTGTTGGCATTGACAAGCGAGAACCAGGATTACAGACTGTGCTGAAGACAAATTCTCCAGCATGGAAAACAATTACTTTCCTCAAATTGTTGACCAGTTTACATTCACATGTAAATCCACACAATCTTGGCCAATGAATAGGCTTCATTGAGTGCTTTAGTGGCATTTAGTGATTTAGCGGTCGGCTCCTTCATTTGACCTTCCAGCAAAGTCCATTACTTTATCCACCACCTCCTAACATACACATACACACTCAAGACTTCAGAGATGCAGGTAATTTGCTATTAACTCAAGCCACTCAATCCCTGAAACACTGCCAAGTTCAATTGTGTGTGGAAGTTAGAGTAAGGGAATGAGAAAGAGAGGACGAGAGGAAAAAAGAACAGAGAGACAGATGGAAGGAGCAAATGAGAGGGACTGACAGAGAGGGAGAGAGGAAAGGGATGAGAGGGAGAAAGGCCCTTAATTCTGCTACTTCCTGTGCAAAAGCATCCCTTCCCATCTGGCCTGGAGACAGTATCCCAGTCACCGCAGCTCCATACCAGTCGACCATCTGACCGCTCTCATGTTACATCACAGATTTACTGGCATGGAAGTATATGCACATAGAGAGGACACACACGATTAAGACTAAATAGTGCACACATGAATAACTCAGCAGCATTATAATGAAAGAAAACGCATACAAACTGAGCAAAACAAGTAATAGAACGCGGAAGAAATTAAGACTTGCACTTGGGTCCTTGTTTTGAAGGTGTTTTTAGACTTGAAACTGATGCCTATACTGCTAAGTTTGGACGCTTTTATGTGTCTTGAAAAAAGGTTGCCGGTAACAAGAGGCGAAATGAGACTACAGAGGTTGTTGGGGACAAATTACACCAAACACTAAAAAACTCATCTACTCCCTCATCAGCTTTTACAACCTTGTTGTGATGCCCTCTTGCAAGCTGTTCTGTTCAGTAGATCAGGTCACGCTAAGAGAAAAGTTTTTGGTAGGAGTGTGTGAAATGAATTTACAAGTTGGAAGCAGAGTGGTGGAGATGTTAAAGTCAAAATTACAGTGTTTGTGCTGTTGCTTTATAGCCCAGAGTTAGCATCGTAATGTTGGCGGTTGCATTTGTGTTTAAATAATCAAGAAAGTGGGTTTTATTTGTGAGGATTGTCTTGCTGAATATGTAATTATCATAAACCTTTGTTTGCCACAGAGCTAATTGCTTGCGATAATTCGAGAGGCAGTGGAAATATCCTACTGGTATGTGTTGAAGGGATTGGGGCAAAGCTAACTTCCGGGTTTGCCCACAAAAATACAGCGTCCCTGCAGCACTCTATAGAACAAAACAGCCGTCTTGTGATGCGTTATTATGCAAATTTAAGTGTGAACAGCGAATCTTGCAGGCTAAACAGCAAGCAAAGCAAACAAAAATCTAATGCAACCACACAACAACAACAACAAAATGGAAGAAATTGCCTGCATCACTATGACCCCCATAATAACCCTCGGTAACCCCATTAAAATCAATTCATCCATGAAGGTGTACCCAACAAACAAACATTTACTCATAACACACAGGAACAGAGCTGAGACACACTAACCACACAGAAAATGTATTAAATGTAGGGGGCAAACCAATTACAGCACATAAACTGACTCTTGGTGAAACCCACGCACGGCCATAACACTCAGTCCTTCTCAGGGTGACTGTAATAACCATAGCGAGTGTTAAACTCCAGGCTGAACCAAGGGGAAACAAGGAATAATAATTTAAGAGCATATGCTTAGCTGATATTAAACATTCATTGTTTCTTCTTCCTTTTATTAATATTATATGACAAGATTTCAATGTGTTCTCCAGGTGTGTCAATCCTCTATCAGCTGACATTTTGGAGTGAGATGTCTAGATTAAAACACCGTCTATTGCATTGCTGCTGAAAAACATCAGGCATCGATTTAAAGCACAATTAATTTTACAGCAAAACACATTAGCCAGCACAAGCCCATCCTATTTGACATTTATATTTTGTACACGACTACATAATCCAACTATTAAGAGTAAATGGTGATCAGTAGCTTTCATTTGTACTAATTTATAAACTTAGATGTAAAATGTAATAAATACAAATACACCACTTTATTTACATATATTCAATTGCTTGCTTATGACAGCCACCTCCATTAGAATGTCAGTATATCATCAGTCACTTAATGCATCGCAATATACAGTACTGTACAGTCCTGTCCAACATTAGGTCTGCTGGTTTAGTAAAGTTATAATGACCAAACATGCATGTCTCAGTCTCTGTAGTAAGATTATGATACAATCTGGATATATGGGAAGCATGTACAGCAGTATTACCAAAAGTGGTAGCATTTAGTGTGACCTCCCTTTGTACTTAACATGTTTTAACCCTTTAATTCAGACAGTATGAGATTTTACTGCATCAGTTTTATACCAGGTTTCATTCAACACATATCAGATGTTTCAAACAGCTTGTGCTGCTTATTGTCATGGGGTCAGGGGTCACACTAAATAGTCACTTTAACCCTTAGAACCTATGCAGATTTTTGTGTGTCTTTTAAAAGTGTGCAACATTTTCCTGTATTTTCTTGTTGTATCTGAAGAAAAGAGAATAGGAAATAAATATGTATACTCATTTCAACCCTGCAAAAACAACAAAGCTAAAGGTGGCCTCAGACTGCTGCACAGTACTGCATATCAATGCATTGATCTGTAAACCCTGCATCATGATACATATACTGTCAGATTCTTGCAAATACACACACCTATCACATAGTGTCTGAGTAAGGTTTGTGATATGTGCAGTAGCTGCCAGTGGCATAAACCAAAAAAAATATGTGGAGAGTTGAAAAATCCATGCAGGCAGTTTTCACATTTTGGTCATCGCCAAAACCACACATAGCCAGAAGAGAAAAACAAGCCTTGGACCGCATATACAGAGTTTCTTAGCTTTGCTTATTTTTTTTTTATTGATTTTTTTTTTAAGCCAACTAAAAGCACCATTTTTAATTAGGGGTATATCATCAGATTTGTTTTTTAATTATCTGATTTAATACTTGTACCATACCGATTTACTGAGAATCATTGCACGGTCCTATTTGTAGAATAACGTCAAGAATCAAATATTTATACGCGATCTTACAATCCCAAACACAATCTGAGAATGCCCGAGTAAGAAAAGGTGCTCTGTGGTGCTAGGCAGCCAGAATGTGGATTAGTTCTCACACATGTACTTGCAAAAGTTGGTGAACATTTCTTTTTTCGCCTTGTTTTTTGCTTGTGCACTTCAGTGCTGTTTTGATGACTGCTGGTGCTACAACTTGGCTTGCATATTTTCTCAGCAAATAAAGCCTCCACAGTCCTACTGTAGTTCTAATTCGAGCACATGTGATGCAGTACGAGCAAGACTCACTTGCTTTACTGAATTTTTTACAATACTTCATGAGCAATATTTTCCTTATTTGATACATCACTAAGAAATGCACACATGCTTTAAGCCTGATTGTGTACAGTGGAAGTAGAGAGTAACTTCAAGGACGTCTCACTGCACAATACTACTGCAGACAGACAGGGTGAAGGGGAAGTCTCTGGTATTTATACTGTTTTGTTGACAGACAATCACTGACTGCCATCTTCAGTGATTAATCCAACTTCCTGTGCTTTGATTGGCTGGCTGGCTGGCTGGCTCACAGTCAACTCAGAAAATAGCAATAGACATCTAGCTAACTTGGCTTGTTTGTTGAATAGTTTTTTGATTGACTGCTGGCTTCCTGACTAAGTGGCGCCATGGCTAGATGCTTCATTGGCTGCTTGGTTGCCAGATTACCTGACAAAATGGCTGCTTTTCCAGCCAGCTGCTTAACCTACTAACTGATTGGCTGGCAAACTAATTTACATGCAAACAGGAAGGCAACTAAATAGCTGAGAGGAAGCTGGGAAACAACAGGAGCACGCTCCACCCAGCCATCCTGCACTGATGACAGTCTGATTGCAATCATGAGCAGGCACACAAAGAAACACCTACAAACACACATTCCCAGACATGTTTAGAAACATACTTAAGTCCTTAATAACATGAGGGTACAAAGTGCAGCACGAAGGCATCAACAGATAAAGCATATACAGTACATGAATACAGAAACAAATATCAGTCACTGGCTGAAAAAAAGAAATGTAAATGTTTAAACTCCTTACGGAAAAGGTTAGTAAAAAACAGTCATTCCTCTTTAAAAAAAAAAAAACAAAAAAAACATACAAATTGTACAATCCAAATTTCGGGGCCGGTACATTTATCTTGAGTATTAGTGTTGGTCAATACCAATATATTGATTCAATACCAGTGTTTGATTAATAAGCTGTGGAAGATGAAAACTAGCCTTCTGGCTAATTCTGGCTTTTTTAATCATGTGTAATCATGTGTTTTTATGAAATTGCATTGTCCCCTTTCAACTAAAAAAAAAAAAAAAAGAGATTAGGGTAATTTTTTTTACTCTGTTTAAGGCAAGGTGTAACTTTCCAGCAATTTCGAGTCCAACTCCACCCAAAAAAAATGCTGTAGTCAGAAAGAGGACGCAAGTGTGGTGTGCCTAAATAACAGGAATAGTTCCATAGGCCAGACAGAACCACTACGCAAAAACATATAAGGCTGTTAAAGGGTTAGTTTGAGTTTTCATACTGGTTTTACAGTGTTGGAGACATCGACTGAATGGTAAACAAACCAATTCTGCAGTCTGCATTGTTGTGTCACTGTGAGGGTTTTAAGACATTATTTTGGACTCAAACCAACAAACAAATTAACCAACCAAAGCTGCAGTTTTACAAAGTAAGAATAGGTGCTCCGATGAGAATCAGACTTTTCATCACAATCAAGTCATACAATTCCATTTACTGCTCAAAAAACATGTTTTAGTGTAATATTAACTTAAATATTAGTTTCCTAATTTGTAAAACTAAGTGTAAGAACTAAATACACATATGCGTTTAACTAATTGTGATTTATAAGTAAAATAATTGTGCAATAGTAACTTGGTTAAAGAAAAACTGCCGCAATGTTACCTCCAGACTGCTGTAAACATAGACCATAGGCATAGACTAACAACACAGAACTGAATAGAAAAGATCAGCCCCATCCTATTGCCACTGATACCCAATCTAGATATTTGATTCGGTATTGGATTAACATCCCATATCATCATTACATCCCTGGAACAAAGGCCCTGGTTGCAATTTGAGACGTAATCATGTTATTATTTTGGTTCAGCAGATCATTTGACTCAGTTGCTACATAAAAAGAAAATAAGCCCAAAATAAGTATAGGTGAATTACAGTCCATCATCATTTACTCTTGCTGCTTTTTGGATTTTTGCAGATATTCAATGCTTTCATTTGCTTAATCCTACTTCACAAATGGATTATATGTGGGTTAAAAGCTGGGTGACAAATATAGCTACATCATGGTCTCACTGTAAAGATTCCAAAAATATTAGAATGGTAAAGATGCCCTCAGGAGTTGGAGAACAATGTCTTCAAAAGAATAGCTCCTCATTCTGTTTGTGCCTGTGTTTATGTCTCATGCAAACATTTGCAAATGTTTTATGAAAAAGGAAAAGCACTCAACACATTTTATTTGACCTCGAGGGTACACAAAATGTGCTTCAGCGAGACACACCACATGCAAATACAACTTTTATTTGTTTAAAAGACTCCATAGAGGAGCTTTAATGTTTCAAGAAACAGCAGTACTTTACTTTTCCCCCAAAGTTATCCGTCTGTGCTTTTCATCTCCCACATTTCTGCTTCTTCTGAGAATTTTTCTACTTTTCACAAGTCTGTGACCTGACCTAAGAGATGTTTTAAATAAAAAAAAAATATATTGGCTCTGCGCTTGAGGCCTTGTGCCAAATTTCTGGTCAGTGCTGCGCGCCATCACCGCCTACCTCCCAGCCTCTGCACAGTCTTTATTTGTTTTAGCCTGCTCCTTCGCCCTATCTGACTTTCTCCAAATCTCGACTCCATCTGCCCACATATTGTGTCTTTCAGCTTCATTTCCTCTTTCTCCTTCTCATTCACACTTACTAAACACTGAGCGGAATAAGTTTCGTCCGTTGCTGCCCCGCCCCGTCACTTAGCCTATTACAGCCCCATCCACCTACATTTTTCACATTCCCTTGCACTTTTGATAAACTGAGCAGATCAGGTCCCATGCTGCTACGTTAACCTTCCTCACCGCTCCCCACATTACATCCTTTGCCACCTACAAAGCCCTCTCACTCCTGGCCTCGCTTTGCTGATAAACTGAGAAGAGCAGGTCCCATGCTGGTGTGTTAACCTGCCTCGCCCACTCACCCCATTACATCCTTTACCATCTACACACACTTCTCACCCTCAGCCCAGTCACTAACACCCTTTCATTATGGATAGTCTTCTCCACAGGGGGCTATCACTTCAAAGACACCATGCTTTCCCCTCTTCCGTGTCTGTGTGGAGTGGGTGCAGATGACGGGGTGTGATGAGGTGTATGGGAGGGAGAACTGGGGGTTAGGAGGGGTATCATAAAAGTGACTGAGCCGGAGCCGTGCAATTTATGTATTTATTCATCACCAAGGAAGCTGCGCATTAAAAGGTCGGGCAATTTTCCAGGTCACTGACCAAACCCACACGGTGAGGAAGCGAGGGGATGAAGAGGACAGGAGAGGAGAGACAAGAGAGATAAAGTGAGTGTGGGGCTGGTGAAGGCGATATTGGCAGCTGGACACACATCAGTGCATTCACACCTCACCTATATGTGTGTGTGCAAAACCGCAGTTTGCCTAAGCACCCTTGTATATGTGTGTGTACATGGTGTTTTGTTTGTGTAAAAGGGAAAGTGCATCTGCGGTTTGGGTATGTGTTCACGTCCGTCTGCACACCGGCTGTGGTTAATGAGTTTGAAAGGTCAAACGCCTCTCACAAAGATTAATGGGGTTTCCTAGGCACGGGGGTAATGGCTTACGGGGCCCAGCCGGACACTTTTCTAACATGACGGTCATTACCTCAACAGAGCAGACATGGAAGGAGGCATCAAAAACAAAGACAAGGACAACACAAAACTACTGGGCAGAAGCATGTGTTCGAGAGCAGCATGTGTCTGTCCATCGGATGCATGCATATGAATCATGAGCGCACAGCTTGAGCTTTGGATCACAGATCTCACTGAATATTATAGACAAGAAGAAACAGGAATATGTAAGAGAGCGACACTGTGCCTACACACTATTATTGAGAATGGATAAACATCTAGATCTCTTGCACAGCTTACTGTTCCTTGTGTGTGTGTTCCTTCTTTTCCTAGTGTGATCAAGACCTGTTTCATCTCATTTGGTCGGAGAAGTCCGCTGTTCTCTGTGCACAGCGGACACTTTGTACTGAGGCCCATTCAGGTACAGTAGGACTACTGACGATTAGACCTGACAGCTCAGGCTGAGCTCCACTTCTACTCTAGGGACGTGCCAAGTCCACAATTTCTCACTGACAACATCAATTTTTGATTATTTAATTGGTTAAGGTGTCTGACAAAATATCTTGTACATGCTGTTTAGGAGGCAGTGCTTCATATGTCTGAGATTTACAGCAATGACTATCAGCATGAACAGGACAATATACTAGACTATTAATCCTCTATGCGCAAACTTTTGAATGAGATTGAAGTTA
>JAPQRQ010000003.1:24051384-24063282 GCA_037367365.1 Apogon talboti | reverse complement strand
AACTATGATTACTATAGAAGGCTAGTGTATATTCTATTTGTTCTACTGATGGAAGAAATAAAGGAACAAATGAGCTTTGTAAGGTCACATAAAACCTATTTTGTCTCATTTATTAAGTATTTACCTTGTATATGCTTTCAATAACATTTACAATAAATTAATAAATAAATAAATGTACTTATCAAACATATTTCTCCAAAATGCCTGCTTTCCCTATTCAAGATATTATATAAATTGATCCAGAAATGGGAAAAAAAAGTTGGGAATTTTGCTTTTGTTGCAGTTTATAAACAAAGCCTATTATGAATTGGGAAATTTGATGTTGTTCAGTCTTTTATCTAGCATTTTCCATCTTTTATAAATCATGAGTTTGCTCTTAATGAAAAAACAAACAAAAAAAAATACTGAAACATAAGTTAAAGTAGTCCATTAATTAAAAATCAGAATAATTGTAAAGATAATAAACTAAATAGAAATATTAAATACTAGTATCTGATGTCTTATCAAATACACAATCCTTTAAAAGCAAATGAAAATCTCAAAGCTGTAACCCACATTCCTCCATTGCATGCAATACGACACCCATGCCCTCATTATCTCACACACACACCACTGTTATTACGTGCTTGGAGTCAACATGACATCACACAACCTCATCTTCAGTTTCTCCCTTCTCAGATTCCATCGCATCACGCACAAAACACTAAACATCCTCATGAGCTTCATCACAATTTAATCCTCTACCGCTTCATTTATCTCCACTCAACACCAACTCAGCATCACGCTACAACCTCTAAAACATCTTTCACGACCATCTATCGCACACGCGTAAACTTGCAAACTGCCCAGTCATCCATTGTGCCGGTGTTTGATCCCCAGATGCACCTCCCTCGACTGCGGTTCGTTTCCGATAAGGTGCGTTTTCATTTGCAGAGATCTAATTGCACTGCATTCGCCCACAGGGGAAGTAAGTGGTGAGGTGGAGGTAGGTGGAAGTGGATGAATAAATGATGAATCTACTTCAACGGTATCTTTAATCCCTGCAAAACCCCCTGTGAACTGACCTCAGGAGGTAAAGGCACGTATAGTGGTCGGAGCTAAATATATACTTTATACCCTCCTCTCTTTGCGTTCATGCTGAAGCCCTGAAGGTTTTTGTTTCCTCTCGCACAAATAAGCCCAGAAAAAAAAATGAAGCGTACAACATTCAGAGCCATACCTACAACCATGGGAGAGTTTGCTCGCCTACGTACACGCACCTATAGAGAACAAAGCTCAAGCATCACAGAGACTTTACCCAGCTAACATGAGGCTAATATTCCAGACGCTATCAGCTGCTCTCTGCGGTAGAGAGATAACGCCTTGGCCAAATATTACAATCAACAAGCCAGAGAGGTCATAGCCTCACCTAGGATAACAACTGCAGAAAAATGTTTATCTCTCACTATCAGCATGTCAGCCACCCTCACTTCCACCTCCTCCACCTCCCCCATCCTTGCCCTCAGCAACCTTTATCCCTGCTTTTTGACTTCCTCTCCATGACCTCCACCAAAGCACGCTGCAACATTATTCCAATTCCATCAGAAAATCCAGAGGAAAAGAATAGAGTGGGGTGAAAAAATCCAATAAAATAACAGAGCAGAGCAGAGGGAGGAATCCCATTTTCCACCTGCCATTCCCAGTGTTGGCAGGATAATAGCAGGCATCCCGGTGTTGGGATAAGCTGTGATAACAAATAGCTCAATCTGCTCTGTGTCTTCTTCTGCTGTTCTATCTTTCTTACACACAAAAACCACAGAATTATGATTAATGGTCAGGGCAGAGGTCTGTATCTGCTCTGGTGTATGAAAGATACTATAGTTTAGATCCTCACACAAGGTAAAATAGTGAGGTCATGTGATGTTTGATATCTGCAAACAATAGAAAAAGGTGAAACAATAGAAGAGAAAAGTAGCAAGGGTTTCCACACATGACTTATGAGTAATCTAATACATGTATTTAGATTTAATTAGTAACTATGTTTAGGTACAATTTCAACTTAAATGAGCAGTAATCAAATTAAGAGATTACCTAGGGGGATTACTTTCAAAGCTCTAGTGTGTAAAATGAAATGCAATGCAATATAATATTCACAATTATGTTTTAATTACTGTATAATCACCCAGAAAATTGCTGTGTTTACCTACAGAGGGAGTAGCATGCTACTCCAGAGGGTCACAATGGACTTCTTTTTTCTATTTTACAGAAGGTGGTATTCAGCCTTAGCATAACTGCTACCTTTCATGTCTGATTGTGGAGTTGACTAGATCTTAACACAATAGAAACAATTCCAATATCTTCTTTTTCATTCATTCATTTTCTGAACCACTCAGTCCTCAGGAGTGTTGCAGGGCGCTGGAGCCCATCCCAGCAACCGATGGGTGAAGGCGGGTACACCCTGGGCATGTCGCCAGTTCATTGCTGGGGACAGAGACGAACAACTTAACCGAACCTATTAAGACGCATGTCTTTGGACAGTGGGAGGACGCCAGAGTACTCAGAGAGAACCCACGCACACACAGGTAGAACATGCAAAATCCACACAGAAAGGTCGGGACTGGAATCACACCCAGGACCTACTTCTTGTGAGGTAAAAGTGTAACCACTACACCACCACACATATGCATTTTAATTGTTATTGTTTGGGTTTTTTGTTTTGTTTTTAGCTGCCACCTTAAAGACGGATTCACAAATTGTACATCTTACCTTCTGGAACGTTAAGTGTATTATTCACTTTAAAATGTAAATCACTAAGAGGCCACCTAAGCTGTGGGGTCTACCTGTCCATATACCACTTCCTGCTGTCTGATACCAGGTACATGATGGGATACCAGATCAGATCAGACCAAGCCAGCAAGTTACATGGTCAAGTGAACAGTAAATTCAGGTATTGTATGTCACTGTTGTTGTCATGTATATTCTATCTGTTTCATCCAGTTCATTCAAAAGCTGCCTTGTCTGGTCCCAGTTTTTAAGAATAATAGTTGCAAGACAACAAGTGAGAATAGAACAGTGAAATCTCAGTTTTATTTTCATACTTGTTTACAGGTTTTTACTGTAACTTGACAATGTTGAAAACACCCTCAAGGAAAAAAATGGACCTTTGCCCTTTCAGCAAGATAAAAACAACCGTTTTTGTTTTTACATATACAGTACATATATTCTTCCATCTTTACAGCAAGTGTCGCTCGGGGCACAGTAATCCGTTGCAAAATACATCTTGAAAACACTGAGTATATGTGACTTGAATGATATTGTATTTTTGGTACCCTGACCCTAAGTACATTCATAAATATCAGCAAGGGGAAGACATTTACTTTTGTTGGTTTTTAGAAGGAATGAAGATGGCACCAAATGTCTAAATTGTCTGGACTAAACATGAGGAAAAAAATGAAAATATGCAAAGGTCTTTTTTAAGTCCCATTATGACAGATATAGAGCCACAGCCTGGTGTGAACAGGCTGTTCTCCAGAATATGAGGGGAGTAAGTGGTAATAAAATTCTTCTAACAAGGCTCTTTTATTGCCTTCCTACTGTTTTCATGTCATTTCTGACTCTCGCTCCGCGCTCCTTCATGGCCTCAGATTCAAATTCATCCTAATGAGGGGAGGCAGAGGCGGAGGAGGGAACTGAGGGGCTGAGCGGAGCCGCCGGTCCGTTCGACACTTGGATTAAAGGTCAAGCTTTTCAGAATGTCTCTCTGCTCACAACAGACGCGGTGTATCCTTTACAGTGAGTTACTCATCAAAATAGCACATTGGCCATCATGGACAGATAGAGTCAGGCTTGAATCTCTAACATGAATGTAATTTTCTAAAAATATAACATCTGTCCTCACTCAGGTTCATGTGTGGACAGATTGGGGTTATGTGTAAATATAATTAAGTTAGTGCGCTGCATAATATCTGAAATTTATGGTTCTTAATGAAGTAAAAATAATTGACCAATTAACAGTACAATTTGCAATAAGTATTCATGATTATTTGATTTTTCCCAGACTAAAACTTGTTTGAGTTAATTTTCATGGCATTATATACTTGACATTAATTTAATCTAAACTGAACATATTTTAAATCAGTGGTGGTGGGTGCAGTCATCTGATGAGGCTTATTTAGACATTTGATTTTAATGTTTGATTGAAGCTCTCCAGCATTTTATAATAATAATTATTATTATTATTATTATTATTAATAATTTATTTATTTATTTTATATAGCCTAATAATAATGCAAGACTAACTCATTCAGCTCACATGGCAAACCCACAACCTGTCTATTTGACCACCATCTAGACATTTGAGTTAGTATAGTTGACCACACACAACACATGCATTTTTCAGTTTCTGTATTCAGATGCAATCTGGATATACCGGAAGTATGTACAGCAGTAAAAACAAGTTTCCAGGAAAAAACAGCTTCCGTTCACCAAGGAGGTAGTATTAATTATGACCTCCCTTTGAAGAAATATGTCTTTGACCCAACATGAGATTTATTACATTCATATTCTGATGTTTTATACCGGGTTTTATTCAACACATGCCAGATGTTTTGGGGGTCTTTGAATGCTGCAAATATGTAGAAAAACAACAAAGTTAAAGGTGACCTATGTTATATGTAGTTAATCTTCTACAAGTAAGTTTTCTACACTTCAGTCAGGGCTCTACACAATATAAATTTTCATTTTTCCTAGCAAAGCTTAGTTTTTAATATCTCCACTAATCCATGTTATCAAAACGTTATCTGTGGGAGTAAACGTCAATGACAAAGTTAATTAAAGCCAAAAGGCCATATTTCCTGTTTTGGTACTGTATTGACGAAGACGTGCAGCAGAGACATTGACAGACATGGACACTAAACATTTGTCATCCATCAACTAGAGAGGACAGCCTGCTGTCATCACCTCATGGGGCCCATCAATTTCATTATTTCTCTGTCTGTCTTTCATCTCATCTTGTCTGGTGTCTCACACTGACCTACATATCTTCTGCAGTGAGTTGATGACTGTACATTATGTGAGCGGAAAAGGTCACAGAGGGGTGCAAACAAGCACAGAAACCCACAAACATTGTACATGTTAAAATGTCAAATAAAAGCTAAATGTCCAGAAAAAGTGCATACAAACACTAATATATGAGGACACATGCATGTTTGTCGTGGGTACACACATAAATGTCTCAGTGGATGTTTAAGAGTGGACGTAATCTCCCATGAATATTCCATCCCAGCAGCAGCAAGCCATTTTAATTATCAGCCCCTCCCAGGCCCTCTGTGAGGTCTAGCCCAGGTAAATTAGGCTCAGCAAACACCCTGTCTTCGACCCCACCAAATTCGATATGATGTCAAATAGAGCACAGCAGTCTCCGAACACACACAAAGCACGCATTCTGTTCCTCGTGCCCGACGTTCGCGGTGGGTGTAGAAGCTGGAACCGTGCACATTTGTGTGGGCAGATGGACAGGAGGCACGAGGAGCGTTAAGTACTTATTGGTCAAATGTACTGGAGTGGTGGTGAGAAAGTCACGGATGAATGGGACAAACTCAAGGATGCAAAGAATTTTTTTTTTTTTTTGTGGGGGGGGGGGATTATTTCTACATGTGGTTAAAGTTCTGCAGAGATGAAAGACCCTATTAATAACATGAAGAGTGCAAGTGATAGTGCTTGCACTGAAAAGATGATAATAGGACCAACAGACTTCTAATAAGTAAATCAGTCAGGACACACCTGACTGGTTTGGAGAGAGTAGTTTAAGAAGTCAGGTGTATTTGGTGGGAAAATCTGACAAGGAGAGAGAGGGACATACAGTTGCTCTAATACACATACCGTATGCATGCACTATTGCAGACAAAAACATGTACTGTACCTGTATATACAGTTTTAATATTGACTTTAGTATTTGATTATGATTGCTTTTTTAAGTGTCCTGTTCTTGTTTCGTATCATAACTCATATCCCAGTTTAAAGAAACCTGATTATTCTAAGTTATAATACTATTATTATTGCCTGTATACATCCTGCTGCTGAATACCTGCATAGGTGCAGCTTTAGTCACACAACTTGACAGCAACAACAAAAGCATGTCACTACCAGAGCAATGAAAACACTGAATTTTGTTTTTCAGTAATTACAATTTTAGATACTTGACAGTGTAGGCGTGAAAAAGCATGGAGATGTGGAACGATTCAGTCTTTAAAGTTAGACTGACAGTTACAGGGATGTCACATTTAACTGCCAGTTTGTGTACATTTGTAAACATCAGAGGCACCTGAGCAAACAGCATGCACCCACCAGTAACTGATTCTATTTAACATGCATACTGGGATGGGAATATCCAGATTTCTCTGTGTAGCATGTAAACAGTATACCCCAAATATGATCAATCTGATAAAACCGTGACATTGGTGCACATGTACACAATAGTCTGTCATGGTCACATACATTCTGTACATATTAAGGTCAGTGTGTTGCCATGGTAGCCAAACTAATCTTGTCACATATCCCAAAGCTCAAACCAAATCACTGACCTAATAATAAATGCAGTCACACACAAGTGACAAGGTTTTCACCATCTCTTTGACTTCCACCATATTCATTCTTTATTTTTCTGATTTTATTTCCTTGACTGTCAGAGTAAAAACTGACTGCACAGACTGGATACGCTTCTTCAAAATGGAAACAACTATCTGATCACAATAAATTAAACCTACAATAAAAACAACCAAATGAGACTAGTGTTAGACAAAAACAAATAAATAATAAAATAACAGATGATGCCTGTGTCAAAAGTTAATACAATTTATACATGCTGTATTTTATACTTACATATTTAGAAATAAAGCTGTCAGATTTGGTATGAGTGAGTAAAACGTGAACCTTTGAAAACACCAGCAATTGCAGATACCAAACTGTTTACAATTTGCCATGTACATATTCTGTACATACTGTAGATACATATTCTGCACTTGCATTTGTGGTGACTGCCAAATTAATTTTTATCAATTTTAAATTTTTTAAAAAATTTAACCTTTATTTAAGTAGGAAAAAATCCGACTGAGATTAAGAACCTCTTTTTCAAGGGAGTCCTGGCCAATAGGCAGCATGAATTACAACACACAGTCACTTGGGGAAATTAACTTTGAGTGACTTTTAAGTGACTTCCCAATATTTATTAATCTATCATCTTTTTTTTTTTGTGAATATCAGATATATTCCTCTGGTCTATTCAATTTACTGGTCATGTAGATTTTCATAAAAGATTAGAATAAATTTGGAAGTTATTATATCAGAACAGTGAAAATTGAAGAAAAAGTGACTTTTTCCACAAAATACTGTATATCATTAACTGAACGTAAAAATGAGTGTCTACAACAAATACCATTTGTCAAATTACATGGGTTTTACTGGTGAATCAATGTTGCAGGACATGTCAGTGCTTCCACAGAGCCTCTGAACATCCAAATGGGTCACATCTGATGATGATGAAAAGTGGAGAAATTACATTGTACTTGAATTATCAACATGTATTGATGGAATTATGGGTTTTAGATCAGTAAATGCTTTTAGTCGCTGGTTGCCGTTTAGGACTTTGAGGGTTAATGGAGGTATAGAGAATGTCGAGTCCATACACAACTTAAACAGGTAAATGTCATCTATGTTACTTTCCTACTGCACATATTTAGCATTAATCTTCTGAATTCAAGGCACTAAGATTCAGAACCACGTTGCATAAATCTTCAGCTGAGTATAAACTGGCTCATCCTTTACTCTGAGGTTTAAGCTACATCAAAGTAACTCAGTATTGAGTCGGATCAGGTAAGACTCAGGTGCTCAGGTAAAGATATCTATCATCTCTTATCTTCTTGATGTGTAATCTACCACAACCCCCTTCTCACTTTCGGCCTCGGAACAAAATTGAGTGGAAACAGGCCTTCACACAAACACAATCTTCAATCTCTCTCTTCTCTCTGCGCCTCCTGCTCTCTCTCAGGAGTGATCACAGGGCCCCCCCCGAGTGGGACTACCACATTTAGACCCACTAATGATCTGCTCCCTGGTCCTTTCCAGCTCTACTAGACTTCTAAACACAAGGACATCCACGGCCTGATCTGCACAGATATGTCTGCTTGCTGGTCTATTACTACAACCAGGACTCATAAGACAGCAATTTAAGTAGCCAACCTGAAAAACACACGAGTACACACAGGGGCCTGGTGAATGCATACACCAAATACACTTGAGGGTGAAGGGGTTTACTGTTTTTTAATCTACCTGCTTTAAAAGGTGTGAAGCTGGTCTTTTTTTTTTTTTTTTATCTGACACAAAGCTTTGCTAGGAAATCCGGCTTCGACAACCTTTGAAGCTTAGAGGATTCACCGAATTCAAAGGTGATCAAATAAAAGAAGCTGACAATCGAGATGTCCTGATGCTATAAATATCTGTTATTCCTTTTGGGCAGGTTTGCAAGAGGAGTGCTGACGTCTTAAGCAAAGACGGGTTTAAGGAACCATCACTGCGAGTTTCTTAAGGACCTTTCTCCATTCATCATGAATTCTGAATTGGCAAGAAAGGAAAGTGGTGTAGCTACTTGTCTACCTGATTAGTGACAGAGTAGTTCTTTAAAATATCATGTATCTTTTAGGACATGATTTAAGTCCTGGGGGAGTTGAACAAATAGCATTCTGAGGACAACTGTTGTAAATTAGGGCTGCAACACAAACATTTAACACAGTGCATGTAGTGCATAGTCAAATGTTGAAGTTCCAGGGAGACTCTTAAGTTCATGTGAAGTAAATAACATCTAATAGAATCATGCTGCTCTGAGGTGTCCTCTTGAGTTCAGAATTTATTACTGCCTATGTCATTTCACTAGTGCCAAGGGGGACACATTTATTGCGCCCATCACCACCAGACAAATGTATGACTTGTATCATCTGGTCTTGCTAAGAAAAACTAGCAAAATAGTTTGGAGAACTAATATTACTGTGAAAACTATTCTAGTGAATGGTATTGTTCTCTGTTGTGTCCTAAAAGGCCAACATCAGGAAACATTTGCAATACATGATATGTGGTTAAATAGGTCCTGAAAACCTCAAAAAGCTGTCCAATTAAACTGATCCCAAGGCATTTTCCCCTATGCATTCGCCTCTCGACCACACACAAATGGTTTAAGGTTAATCAGAGTGTGACAAACTCACAAATGCACTGTGTTTTTGTGTGGACATGTAAAACCAAGTGTTTGAGAAGTTATCACACCTAAATTTGCAGATGTCATTGTTGCTTTGTATGATGAACATGAACTTGACAGATGCATCCCAGTTTATAACTTGGCATAAATGTATGTTTTTGTTTATCAGCTGGAAAATGGGCCAACAGACATGCTCAGTAAATGCTTCCTTTGATTGTTGATGTACTGTTGCATATCATTATGTTCTGCTTAAGTGTTTCAGGTCAATTTTGCATTTTTCAGTGTCATCAGATATTGTAAAATAAAGATTACATGAACAGTATTGGTTTAAGGTATTATTATTATTTCTTTATTCATTTGTATCCCAATAGAAAATGTGAGTAATAGTCTAAACATGACCTTAGTGCCAGCAGAACCTCACAATGTGTCAAATTGTAGCCATACATGATTCCCTATAAGATTCCAATATCCATTTACACATTTACCCGCTTTGAGAAACAACTTGGAAAAAATTGACATGAACCACTTTGTTCTAGAAAAAATAATGCTTTCAGTGTAAACACAGCATCCATCATAACCCATTTAAAGTCTCAAAACTACTTCCTACTAGAATGTACTATATCACTGGCACATTAACTGCATGAAATTACACACATTACATGTTATATATGTATCAACACATCCATCACACTCCATCTTTGTAAATGATTTCATACCCATACGTATGGGTGCATCATCGCCTTAATCAGCATGTAAAATGAAATCATATATTCCACATGAGGTGTAATGTGACCTCTGGCTTCACCTGTCAAAAACAACACAACTGCTTTAGATACAGATGGTGATTGTCGCACCTGCGTGCAGTCTGCATGCTGATGAGCAAACTGTCATAAATCTAGTTTGTTGTTGTCGAGAACTAACTTCATCCTCTGATATATAATTTGTGTTGCGTGTTCAAAATTCAAACGTCTGCTGGGAGTTAACCAAATTAGGTTTTATATTTTCTGTACCAGCAGCTCTTTTTACCTCTTCACAGTAGTTAAAATGAATTAATTTGTTCAATAACTTGTAAAGTGAGTAATATAATGTGTTTAATTTCCAATGGTGCTCAAGTAATCACCCAGATTATGACTTTATGTTTTATTATTTGCCTTTTGACAGTGTATTTTATGTTTTCTAATGTCATGCCAATTTTTAAGAAAAAGACATCTCTTGTTTGAAGGATCAGGCATCTTATATTAACACCTATGAATTAACTTTGGTTACATATAGTGTGATAAAGAAATGTGTCTATAACGTCATATTCTAATAAGAGCAGGGGAAAGCAATTGGAACCATTTATTCCTATGCATTCCATTGACACAAATTCACTGTCAAATGTGCAGGCTGGTTGGCTGATATGTGTGCATACATATGTATAGGAATACATTACTGTGTGTACCAGAGCATAACCAATCTTCTTATAGTTCCACAAATCACTATGCATTAGTGCATTAGGATACCATATCTGCTGCTTAGCTGACATATTCCTACAGTGTGCATGGCCTGCATATCATGTTGCTAATATGGAAATAGAATAATTAAACGGTCATCAGTGCTCAAACATTCCATGTTGGTTCAGAGGTGGAAAATAAGAGACTGGGATTCTGCACCTTATAGACCAGATTGAAACCAGGAGAAGGGGGGAAAAAAAGAAAAAAGTGGAAATGCGGCTTTTTTTCATTCATTTGAATTCAGTTTAGTTGTTACATAGTTCAGTTTATTTGCACAGCGATACACAGAAGCGAGAAATGAAAATAATGGTAGGTAATAAGTTTGGTGGGTAGATTTATCACTCATACACAAGAAAGAGTCGAGAAAAGAGTTCTTAGCAGAAGTACAGTGTGTCATGGCATCATAAATATTCAGTTTTCGGGGGAAGCAGTATTCTTCCACATTTCTACTTTCTTTCTCTTGAGTTGCTGTTTTGTACATTCCCTGCATAAATCACTTGAGTGGATTTGAGTTCACACAATTCAAGTATGTTACCATTGGCATGCAAACAGGAGCTGCCTCTGGTAGCCTGTGAGTGTACAGGACGCCTGCCTGAAGCAGATTTGCAGTGTTTGTTTGTGCGTGCGTGTGTGTACCGAAAGCATCTGTGCGGTGATGTGTAGAAACCCTTCTCTGTGCATTACTGCGATATACATCTCACTATTTGCATGCACACACAGACCATACAGTCTAAATGTGGCATGTGTGCCCTAAATATTACAGTGGCAAATCCTTAAAAAGAGATCACTTCTCTGACACTTTCCCCATGTGGGGTGTTGTGTCGTGAGACCCAGTTCTGTTAGTGAGGAGACAGATTGCTGCTCCACGTCCCATAATCCCACTGTCACTGACACCGCACACGACAAGTCCTGTGTGTTGTGTGTATTCTCCTGCGTTTTTACTTCTGCTCAGGAGGTCATCTAATCTGTTTGTTTGTTGGTTTGTTTTGTTTGTTTGGATTGTTTGCTTTTCAGCGGGATGCGGACACAAAAGCAACATTTTTTTATAGAACTTGGTGGTAGGGTATACCTGTTAAAATTTGTAGCACATCAATTTTTTTTTGTTTTCTTTTTTTTTTTTTATTCATTTATTTTCTTGGTTTTTAGACACAGTTGCTGTTTACTGGTTTGTTCATGAGTGTATAT
>JAPQRQ010000003.1:24023448-24042489 GCA_037367365.1 Apogon talboti | reverse complement strand
CCCTCCCCTGAGGTTTATGCAAATAGTTTTCCTGTGATTTCACCGCTTCTTTCTTGGCCAGGTATCGCACTACTTTCCCTTAACTCTGTTAGCGACAAGATGACAGACTGAAACAGGTAAGCAACCGCAAAAAAACAACAACAAATGTAAGTGAGATGCAGATAGAGAAGCGTTGAAGATTGGAGTGGCGCGCAAAGAGGGGGATGCACATCAGGGGAGGTGTCGCTCTTTAATCATATCTTAGCTGGAGGTTGATTTGATGTTTGCAATATTACTTTTACTGAGTTTTTCTTGTGTGAGCAGATCCTCTTGGGGTGGGAAGGCTCTTTGCATGGATCCAAATAGACAAATGAAATCAAAATTGAAATGAAAACAGATTGGGATTTACAGTGGCAGTCATACAGAATGAGTAAACAGTACTTGATAATAAAATTGTAAATATTGTTTTTTTTTTTTTTTTACCTAAATTGCAGAAAGAACTAGACCTTCTGAGCTTCTACAAGAGTATATTTCATTAGGCATTGGTTTTTGTGTCTTTTTTTAAAACTGGCTTCTTCTTTAAAGGAAATATATGTAATACTTCCACTTAAAATATGACCAATACTCATTACAGCATCCACAATAACAATCCTGGAAGTCATTTCAAAGATGTTAGTGTATTTGATTATAGAGATGTGTGTTGACACAATTTAACGCAACAGTCTGGCAGATTTATGTAACTGCTAGAGGGAGTAGTGAGTCACTCTACCTGTTTCCCATGGTGGGAAAAACGAACACCACGGGGCCTTTGACCAAAGCATCAGAAAGTGACAAGATGGGATGAGAACTATTGAGAAACAACATTTAGAGTTAAATAAAGTGACAAAGTGATAGAAGCTCTGTTGTTTCCATCACTAGACACAGCTCTACATTAAAAGATTGGAGTTTGATACTGAAATCATGATATTTCCTCTACATGGGTAAGTTTGATCATGAGGTTTATGATGGTAGAAAAATATTATGTGATGTTATTATCTCTGCTAAGCTTGCAGTTTATTAATCCACGGTCCAGACAAAACTGTATCAGTTCTGACCTTGTTTGGATGATTCCCGAACAGATCTTTAGTGCAGCTACAACACAAACCGTACAGAAAACAGAAGTGGCTGGTGTTTTTATTGTGGATTTTTTTCTGTCTAAAAACAGAGCTAAGCTAACAGAGCTATAATGTAAACTATTGGCTATTGTAGTAACCTAGATGAAGATTATAAAACGGTGTTAATTTAACTGACTGTCAAAATAACCAGTTGTGGTTTTTTTTTATTTGACAGAGATAGCTTAGTGAAGAGTTTTATACTTTATTCAGTGGGTGATATATATGTGGAGACACCACAGAGAGACAGTGGAGAGATAAATAACCCTCTTAAATTCTACTGTTTATTATATGCTGCTGTACAGAAAAAGTCTATGTGTTTGCCTCCAGAATAGAGGCAGGAATCTGACTGCAAGTTTGCAGGTATTACTACTAGGTCATACTTGAGACCACCATGATAATGTAAAACAGTGGGGGGAGAGTGAAACTGCTTCACAACCACCTGAGGTGCCTTTGGAGGAGTAGTCTGACATTTAAAGAACTACATTTATTCACTTCCTTCGCAAAGTTAGATGAGAAAATTGACCCTCGAGTGCAATACAGGTATCATGTGGAGATTTTAAGAGGGGGTACACACAGCATGTCATACCTTGCTGTTTTCCACTGATGTTTCAAAACTTTGAATTTTAGAGAAACACAACTTGTGAATAGATAATAACATCTGAGCTTCAGGGTGAATTTCTTGCAGCAATGACTCTATAGATGTCCACTCTACAATACTGATTTAATAGGTTTAATTTAATAAGTCAGAAAGTATTCTGTTTGTCTGCGTTTTAGATGAGTCATACATTGATTTAATGAATTTAAATGAAATTATTCTCTTCAAATCCAAGTCATTTTTCAATCTAATTAGCAGAATAAAATATTGCCTTGGACACTTACGCAAACCACAGATAGTATATGCATAAGCTCAATGTTTTTGAACCAAAACCCTTTCATATCAACATCTCTATGTCAGTGTAACAGTGTTTTTAATCACTCATGTGACTTTCGGTATTTTGAGGGAATAGAATGAGGGTAGAATAACAATTAATGGTGTGTTTACATTCACATCATTATGCCAGATGTTGTAGGGGTTTGTGTTTGCACACGTAAATACCATATGCCAGTTTCAGTAACCAGGTTTTGAGAAACTTGGATACTCTAGCTTTAGAATTCTGATTGTATCTAGGATGCTGTTATACACTGTTGCTCATAAATTTGGAATAATTTTGTTTTCATACACCTTCCCCTTTTTCTTCCTATTTATTCATATCAGTATCACCTTTGACCTGGTGCAATGTCCCAGTTACACTTTATCTATTAAGAATAAATCACATTGTCACAATCATTTCATGAGAGGAGGTAAAAAATATTTTATTCCAACTTTATGCGCAACAGTGTATGTATACAGCCTAAACTGGTTACAGTTCTGGACCACTGTGCAGGCACAACATGATGGAAGAGAAATATGAACATGGCTGTAGCAATGGAAGCATCTCACTTCTGTAGTGATGATAACATGGGGTTTTGTCATTCAGAAATGAAATATCAGGAAAAACCATCCAGATGTTGACCTGTTCAATCTACTGGGAGCCGGTTTCTCCCAACACAACAGTGTAACAAGTCGTCAGAGTTATTGTGTAGATTGACATTAAAGCCAGTCTTCGATCTCTGTCATGACGACCCTCTGCCTCTGCCCAACACCCCCCACCCCCACCCCCCGCCCCGCCCTCGTTGTGTGTGGTGACAGTGAAATAATAACAGATCATCACTGCCAGGAGAGGAATATCAGTAACACAAATCCACACTGCCATGATGACATTTAATAGTGCTGAGTCTTCTATAAACCAAAGTGGCCTTAGGTTCTACAGCCACAGTAATTATAATTAATAATTATAAGTTAGACAACATTCTAAATTAACACGTTAACATGTATTGTTGTAGCTGTAATGTGTATCTGGGAAACTGGTATTTATCATGCATCCAGGGATACGAGCGTCCAGATTGCTCTGTTCTCCATGTAAATGTTATATCTCAAACATGATTAAGACCAGAATGATCCTCATGACCGGGTTATTAACATGCATGTAAAGACAGCCACTGTGACTTTTGTTTGATTGTTTTGTTTTGCACTCACAGCAATTGGATGGATTGAGGTAAAAATACCACGGTTTACTTTAATACAGAAGAAATCTGCAGGTATGATTGAGACATCAAACCAAACTATACCACAATCTTTTCCTAATCCTAAACAAAGTTAGTTTCCTAAACTCATTGAAGTCAGGATGGAAACCTGACTTTTTCATCCACTACCATATTACAACTCCAATCACCTCTAGTCTTGAAAGGAAAAGAAGTAGACCCTTAAAACACTATAACATGTGCATCTAGAAATGTATCGTTTGCCATGTTTCTCTCTGGGAATTAAGTTGTCACTGTTACACATATCTTGTTGTCACAGTTTCTAATTTAAGAACATCTCTTGACAACTGATGAAGCTACACAGGTAGTGAATTTGTTAATTAATCAAACTGTTAGCGAAGTCACTATGGCAGAAGTGATAATTGGCTCTGAACGCACCAGAAGGAGAGCAAACTGGATGAAAGATTTCACAGAGGCAGATGCAAACATGCTTTGACAATTACATCTCACAAATGACAATGTGAACCTGTACACTCTTTCTTATCAAAATACGCATAATTTATCAAAACACAGATTATTCTTACACTTTTCTCTGCATGTAAACACTGCACGCAAACACCAACATTGACTAAGTCTTCGAGCCAACATGTCTTCCAACGTAGCCTTACACAGAACTGACAGGCCAGGAAAATACGATTACAAGGACAGGGTGCGAGAAAAGACTTTCACAGAAACACAGGAAAAGTAAAGGCATAAGACATAGTGTAGAGGGGAGAAACAGAGAGGCAACAGCAAAGAAACAAAGAGAAGGGGAGTGCCACAGGCTACATGGCATCTTCATCCTGAGGATTAGTGCAAATCTGACAGGTCTCATGAAACAGAGCTGTGACTGCAGCGGGCGACAGAATGAAACAGCAAAACGAGTGCAGGGGCCTCGGGAACAGTATGTTGCCAAGCAGGGCCAACACACAAACACACACATGCCAGCTATAGACATGTCAAGTGAGTATTGCTTTACCTGTAGCACAGAGTCTAAAACCCCTGAAAGGCCTGGCAGAGCAGACAGGGTGAAAATAGTGTGAGTTACAGAGAAAGGCTGTATGGTATTTTTGTTGTTTTGTGTGTATGTGTATGGATGGTGGTGGTGGGGGGGTGGGGGCTAAGGCCAAGTGAAGGGCCTAGAGGAGTGGATGCTGTGGGAAGTAAAAAGAACAAAATATTCCTGTGCATGCGATCTCATTGCTGTTGATGTGGATCATGTTGGTCCGATGCCAAAGTGTGGAGTCTGTGCGGTCTGACTAAACAGATGTGGACCACTGAGATAAGCCTCTCGTCGGTTCATGACTACTATTCTACTTAAAAACTACTATTGCACTGTCCTTTTGTTGTTCATCTATGTATTTAACAAAAATGTGACCCTGCATCCCATACTGGTTGCTGAAATCCCAAGGAAACGGCAATTGCAGCATCTTGACCTCGAATTAAGTGACATATTTTCAAGCAAAAAGGAATTAAAATTATTAAAAGAACTGCTATTCTGCTGTGACCATGGATGTGTGCCAGTAAGAACTGCTAAAATAATAATAATGGGATGTAATGATGTAAATAAATGGCTATAAAAATCAGACAAATAAAAAGGTAAACCATAAGCTCAAATAATACCAGGATATGCTGTCCGGTAAAAGTATGTTTTAAGGGGAGACTAAAATGTCGACACTGATTCAGATAACCTTATTTTTTTAGGCAGTTCATTCCAGAGCTTTGGAGACAAATCGGCAAAGCCTCAGTCCCCTTTAATTTTCGTCCCTGAAAGTGGTAGAGATAAAAACCACTGCCCAAGGATCACAGATTGCACACAGAGTTAAAATGTCCAAACAATAATCTACAACCAGGAGCTTTGAAAGTAGTCTATAAAATCTTAAAAAGCAAATGAACAGGAAGCCAATGTCAGGTAGCTAAAACAGGTGTAATGTGTCCTTATTAGTTTGTCCTGGTTAACCACTATTCACTCTCAACACCCAGTCGTCTTTTTGAAACTGCATCATTCTATGTCTGTCACAATTACTACATAACCACCTCAACATGATCATTTCATCAGTTTGATTAGCACTCTTTAACATCTTGTTGTGCCCCTTTCATCTGCTGTGGTTTAAGGACACCTGAGCGCAGAATTAGCACTACTAACTGTTTATCCCCAGGCATTTAACTTCTAATTAGGTGTAGGTTCAAGTAATTAAGTCATTAATTGCACAGCTTGTTCTGATTAATGGTATATCACACAACTTGATCAGTAAAACTGCTACTTGTAATAACACTATGGCCCAACACTGGTGATACACCTGTGTTAATTGCATTATTATTATTATTATTATTTAATTTTTTTTCAAAAATCCTGTATTTTAGCATATTGTAAATGAAGTAGTCTGTGAAGACACAAGACTTCTGCATCTATTCCTTGCCTGTGTTTTCAGACTGAAGAAAATCGATCATTGGATGCAGATTTGGACAAGTTACATGTGTTTTCAGACAGGTAGGAGAGTTGAATACATTCCATTCCATTTGACACGGCCTAGATGTGACTCTGCTGCTCTACCGCATGCCCAGTTTTTCCATAATGGCATGAAATAATATCAGGTCTTTCATTAATTCATTCATTTTCTGAACCACTTAATCCATGGTAATCCTCACAAGGACGCTGGAGCCGATCCCAGCTACTAACAGGTAAATGCAGGGTGTAGTTCGCCAGTTCATTGCAAGGTTGGCATATAGAAACGAACAACTATTCTCTCTCAGATTCGTACATTTGGGAAATTTGGATTGAGGTGCATGCCTTTGGACGGTGGGAGGAAGCCAGAGTACTTGGAGACCATGCAGACATGGTGAGAACATGCAACATACCTTCTTGCTGTGAGGCGACGGTGCTAACCACTGCTGCCAATTCAGGCAAAACATTTTTATTGCAGAAGAAAGGCTTGTGATTTCAAATGTTGGCATTTTGCCCTGACTTTTGCTCCTGCAGCTTTAAATATTCCAATTAATCACAATGCTGTAATGTAATATACAGCCTTTGTTCTACTACTCAACTGACAAAACAGGACATTCAACTGACAGACAAATATGTAATTTTTATTCACATGTTCAATACCACTAAATGTCTTTTTCTCCCTATCAAACTAATATTAGACTTGCAAATAATTGAAATAATACTAGTAATTACTGGTATGATATGCCAGCTAAACATTCATGATCATGACAGGCATCTCTCACTCTGCTTTTTTACTATGGATTAAAATACAGCAGCAGTAGTAGTAACTTACACAATATATATGCCCAGGACCTCTACATTTTGACTAAAAAAAGGAAAAAAAAATATACATAACATGACATTAGATTAAACAGCCAGCTAGGACGTAATTAGAGTTGGAGAAATTCCAGAACAAATCCAGGCAAATGTGTGTATGCCTCCTCTGTAAACAGTGTTTTGTTCTAAACGTCTTATTTGACTTAATCCTCACTATGTCGCTCCAGGCTAAATGACAAGCAGAGGTAAAGATGAGGTTACAAAACAAGTTTCCCAGCACAGACAAGTGATTATAATGAGGGGAAATATAAAATAGCAGCTTTTTTTCTGAGGGAAGAGCGAGTTTAGATAGCACACATGTAGAGAAAGGGTTCCTCACATCTGTGTTGGCAGTTCCTCCCCCGACTTTTTACTTTTTCCTCCTGTGACTTTTTGATGAACTCTCTGCTCCTTCACTACTGAAAGAGGAAAAACCACTCAGTATTTCAGGGGAAAGAGAAGAGCATAAAGCTTTTGTACTCTCAAGTGATCATTATTATCCATTTTTTTTATCCTCTGGCTCTCGCAGGTTAAACTGACTTTGACTCCTCCGTGGACAAGAGTCTTCTCTCCTTTAATCTGTGATATTTACCTTTCCTTTCTTACCCGTGTTTTCTCTTTCTGCCCCCCCCCTTCTCTGACTCCTAATTTTCTGTCATTTTCACACTTCTCTTATGACTCATCCTTTCACTCAAGAAATATGCCTAAAAATGGGATGATGTAAGACAACACTTTGCTTTTGCAAGAGCAGACCTGAACCCAGACAGCAATTTCTCAATTTTATGATTTAATATAGACATCCTTTTCTCCGAGAACGGGGAAGGAGAAAAGTTAGAGCAACAAAGAACAGTGGCAATGTTTTAACTTTGACAGATGCACCTCAAATGCTCCTGAGAGATACATGTGATGTATTCAGAGATCAATTGGAGCTTCTTTGTGCAGACCTGATATCTGAGAAGAGAGGATCTGATCACCCGTGAGACTTTCCTCCAGGTTAACATCTATGTTGCCCTGTCTTCCACTTTTACCTGCAGAAGAGACTCGGGATGGGAAAACGATTTTCTATACCTGGTTGAGTGCTTTTCGGTAGCATCCTCTCTTTTGATGCTGAGAAGTTATCCCTTTAAGCTGTGATGCTGTAACATTTTGACAGACTGGCAGCTGATTAGCAGCATCAGCTTGGTGCTGTCAGTGTTAGACAGTTTATCAGTTTTTATGTTTATATTCTGATGTGTCAAAAGAAAGTGTTGCCAAGATGAATGAATGTTCTGTGCTTCTGCAAACCACAGATACTCATCTATGGATACAGATAATCATCAGTGTTTCATAACCAAAAACACACCACATGTCAACATTTCTAAGGTAAATCTATGTGAATGTTTTTAGTGTTTTAGCTGCTTTTATCTGCTCATGGTGCTATTTGCTGTAATAAGCCCTATTTGCGCAGACTATTATAACCTGTGGACCTTCAGTAATTTGGAAATTAACCCCCCACCGCTAAGTGGGGGGTTAATTTCATGCACATTCACACAGGATAAGCAAAGCCTGTTTTTTTTACTCGAATTCACTGACATTATTCTGAGATTCTACTGTCAAGAGGAGGCTCACCACTTGCAGGAATGTTCCTTACTGTACACTGTCATGCATGTAATCCATCACATCATATTTTAAAGATGTCACTTTTCTGAAGAATTTGCTCTTTCAGTGAATGGGTGACACGAACCTCCTGAATTTCTGCCCAAAACACTTTATCATCATTTTATCATGAACTTCATTTATCCTCATCAGTGTAGCCTCCATAGTCCTTGACAAGGACGTTGGCAGAATAAATGTGTAGCTGAGACAAAAAATGTTGCAAACCCCATCAAATCAGAGATGTCACTAATATGAGGTATAATTTTTACTCAACAAATCACAGACGTGGCAGATTTGCGTAGGTCTGAAGATCAGATGACCTCCACAATTACTAGAAATTAGTAGAGGGTGCACATTTTGTACTCATCTTACATAAAATGACCTTTAACCTGAACCTATGATAACCATGTCTCGCACTAAAAGCAGCAGAGACTATTTAGATCTGGTCTGTCTGTCCATTCCTGTTCACATCCTCCTTGATAAGATGGTTGAGGTTGGGATCCAGATTCTAGGATCATTACTATTGAGAGACAAGCACTTTTTGACATTTCTGAACATAGCATCTTCAAATATGAGAAAATCTCTACAGACTCAATCTGGTAATGGTGCTGAGAATACCTGAAATCCAATCCACTCTGCCGCAAGAAACAACTGAAACATGAATTCTGTGGTCGTATTTTCAGTCAAATTATTCATTTATAGCATACGTTTGTTTTAGTGTATTCACAACATGGGATTATTCAGTGTGGTGCGTATGATGTATGGGGGTTGGGAAAGTAGCATTTGATTCTTAGGTTAAATGTTTATGGTTAACCTACAGACTGGCAGCCATCTACACTGATAGACAAAACACTTTTTTTTTTGTTTAAATACAGGAAAAAGGCAGCATAGATTTAATTAAAATGGATCCAAACCTATAATTTTACCAGACTCAGGACACAAAATCCACTCAGTGTTGGCCAAGTCCAAAATTTTGCATACCCTCCACCCGACTACCTCCTGTACGTTGAGAAAAGACAATATAGTACTGGATCCTCCTTAATTTGTAGAAATGGAAATCTTTTAGTACAGTGAGGTTTTCGAATAAAAGTCAGTGCAGTGAAAATAAATTATGAAACAGCCCTTTATTGTTCTCTGGGCATGAGGTTCAACCTCCTTTCACTGTACAGCCAAAGCTGAGATGGTTTCACTGGAAAATTAGGCGTCTCTAATACCAGCTAAGCTCTTAAGCTGCTCATTTCTGATGCTTTTGTTACCTTGGTTTTCTGTCTGGTTCACTGTTTCTTACTATTTCCACTCTTCTGCATCTTTCTTACTATTTCCCTCACTATTTCTCTCTGTCCCCCTCGTTCTCCTCCTCTTCTCCACCTCCCTCTCCTCCCTGTGCACTATCTCTATCGTCGCTGCCCGCTGAGACTTGTACAACTGCAGCCTGTGGCTGTGAGTTCGAGGAGAGGAGCACGGTCATGCTGAGGTAGTCATCCAGATACTGTGTCAAATAAAGCTCCTTGTACAAAAGCCACAAGACCTGGGCTTTTAGAGGCTCCACATCTTTGTGAGGATCTTCGCTGAATGCTTTAAACCTGGTCTGACCAGGTTGTCTGTGTCTAAAGTATCCTTGTCAGGAGATTCTGTTCATGAAAGAAAAGTCAACTGTTCCATCACCAGTTTCACATTCATTACAGAGAAAAGATCACTACACCCTGAGCCTGGAGGCAGAGCAAGTCCATTACATTTCAAGTGTAGTGACTAACTGCAGACTGAACAGAAAAGATGACAGCTACAATGGTCTATTATGGTAATTGAAAGCCATTTTGTCGGTGTTCAGTTGGGGCACACCTGTACAAAGTTCTGTTCTGAAAGCCATTGCCAACATGATTTCATTGCCTCTTTTTAGTTAAATGGGACATGAAACAAATGTTTTAAAACTATTCTGAGTAAAGGGTGTAACGTGTCAAATTGCTGAAACCTCCAGCTATGAACAGAATGTTTCTGTACCGTCTCATTGGTTAAAATTTGAAAAGAAGTTTTTTAGAACCAGTATCAGAAATAACTAAAAACAAATCATTTATGCTGTCCACACTAACATGGATATTTTTCTAGTTAAGTTAATTTCTTCCTTCATTTAAAAAACCAAACAAACATTCCATTCACACAACTACAAAATATCTCCATATCCACACAACAATGCAAAAAATAGCTGCCAATGGGCTAATAGATATGGCAAAATAGGATGTCACACTACCATTTTCCAATCTCTCATTTTTTCCTGTCCACACAGACACATAGAAACTGGATTTTTCAAAATATATTCACTTTGGGAATTTTTTTCAAAACATTTTTGTGACCTAAAACACTTTTTGCAGGTGGACAATAAATCCAAACGGAGGGAAAAAAATAAATATATATCTGCTTTGCAAAAATACCCGCATTGGTGTGGATGTATCATAAGTCTGACAATATTCACACTGACTGACTTAAAATTAGCAAACTCTTTTTCATGTGTTCAGAAATATGGTGCAGTTGATATACATTGTGCAAAAAGAGTGTGAGAGAGACAAGATTGCAGGAAGTTAAGTGTGTAAATCCATCAAGGGTTTCGGTTTTCTTTTGTAAGTAAAGGCAGACGTGGAGAACAGGACGTTTAAAAAAAAAAAAAAAAAAAACAGACCATAAACAGATTCACGTTGATCTTGTTCAGTGTGTATGAAGGAAAAACAGTTTAATTTCAGGATGAGAAACTCCTTTTCATGTCTCAGTGTTTCATTCCCTTTCAAATAACAACAAAGCAGAGGTAGAGAGATGAGGTGGGACGGGGGAGTGAATGGAAATGAGTGGACATGTAAAGGAGAGGAAGGTGTTTTATCACAAGTCTTCCCAAGAGTCCCTCTATTTGTCGCTCGGCAGTGGGATGTAACCAGTATACGTCTGAGCGGAGGAATTTTAGTGAGCCCCGGAGGGACCACAAAGCCCGGTCTCACACACAGACACACACACAATCAAGGAGGAGATAACATATAGCAGAGAGTGCAGAAAACTGTTCAAAGCCTCCATATGATTCTCCTTCACACCAGATCGGATGTGGGGAAGGATAGCCTCAAAGCTCTCCCCCTGAGGAGCTGAATAGATGGACGGATGGAAGGACAGAGCGGGAGATGAAGGTGGGATAAAGATGAACAGAGGCAGGACAGGAGCATCAAACTGTGGCGGCTGGTGATGCAAGGTGCATAGGAATTTAGGCAGTGAAAGCGAGGAGAAAGAGAGGTCAAGAGGACAGAAGGATGGACACTTTAAAAAAAAAGAAGAAACGAAATACACTACTATGTCTCAATCCTGTTATGAGGGATAAATGTGAAAAACACAATCTTAACAAATATTCCTCGGCTAAATTGCAGTGCGTACATCTTTAATACGGAAATAACCGCATCTAACAGATGAAAAAGAGAACATTCAGAGGGAGAATCGCTATTTAATAAACTTTTGATGTTCTTTTGTGTCTGCTAATGCCTGTGTCAGAAAAACAGAAAATTAAAGCACTCTTCCACATACTTTGTTCCATTTAAGACTGAACAACCAGATTTGGTTTTACAAAGCAGCAAGTAAGTGTGACATTTCTTTGAGGCTGTTATGAAAAGATTTTCCAAAGATATTCCAAGGACATGTGAGCCGCGTTTGTGAAATGCATTTTAAAATTGTATCTTTTTTTTTTTTTTTTTTTTTTTACAGGGACATCATAATTTAGCTTTCAAATTTGTTGACATAGGAATTTGGAATAATTTTTATCAAGTCCTTCAAAAGAGGGAAACTTTTCCATGGATTACTAATGAACTTTTATAGCTTTTTTTCTTAGTAAATGTCTAAAAAAGAAAAATAATTGGATATAGCCTGAGCTATTGCAAGATAGAGATACAGAGACAGTTGTTATAGCTGGTAATGTCTTCTGGCTGAGGAAGAAGAGGGAGAGATTAGTTGAAATCACTAAGAATATGCCTGAACTCTGCGTGAACCTGACTGTATTGAAGCTGCATCACTGCTTTTCAAACATCCACTCCTGGGACCCGGATTTCAAAAAGAGTTCCTCTCACGCCTCCAACTATTTTGCATCTCTTATTTTGTCTCCCTCTTTTCCTTCCTATCTTATTCAAACACCTGTAACGAGGACTCGGTGAAGCGTGAGCGGGCAGAAACAGACACACAAACGGGCTCCGAGTCAGACAGGACACGACTGCGTGACCTCTTTACGAACCTCAGACTCAGAGACAGACACCGAGACAAAGGGAAAATGAAGACGACGGGCAGATCGACACAATCAGCGTCTTTTCGACACTCACTCCGGGGTTCAAAAAGAATTTTAAAAGATTCTTTTTCCCCGTCGCTCCAAAGTGATTTATCATCTTTTCTTCTTCTTTTTTTCCCAAACCTGTCAAAACATAACAAAGACCTATGGAAGTTCAAACACACACAAAACCACAGCTCTGACCTCTAAACATTTTCAACAGGCAACAACTCCTTCCATTTCCTAAAAAGCACAAGAACAGCAGGGGTTTCAGGATAACAGCAGTAAATAAAGAGTAGGGCGAATCGGGTAATTGACAGCACAGTCACTATTAAAGCTACCTCCAGCGATTACCAACAGGCCTGTGCCCCTCCTGAAACCAAACACATAATAAACAGTATAGTTGTGTTTACAGCCAAATATATCATAAACACTAACTACAATTTCAGAAAATAGAAAAAAAACTAAATGTAAATGTATGCATGACACATTTACATAGTACTACACCATAAATATTACAATCTTAATATTAGTTCAATTATGTTCATCTTGTCTTCTTTTAACTAGTTGATAGTGTTTCTTTTTTATCAGACACATTTTTGTGCGAAGGTGAAGAAACAACCCCATCATGGACTGGGACAAGGGCGAAACCATCACATCTGAGGCCAATCAATTCAAAAGATGGATAAAGGAATCCATCGAAATAGGGAAGCGTGGAGGAGACACCATCAATAGGGACGAGGGGGCGTACACCCTCCCGCATACCTGGGACGCCATTCTTCACCGGCGGCGGGGGAGCGGGGAACGGACACAGCCGGAACTTTACGTCGAAAAGTTTCCCGACCTGATTAGCTGTTTTTAAACGTCACACCCAGAAGAGTTTGACAGCTCTGAATAAGGCTGAAGTGACAGCCGAAACTGTCAGCACAAACAAAAAACACCTTCGCACAAAAATTTGTCTGATAAAAAAGAAACACCATCAACTAATCTTAATATTACAATGTGGTGGCGCGGTGGTTTGCACTTCCACCTCACGTTCGATTCCATCACCGACCAGCAGGGGGGACCTTTCTGTGTGGAGTTTGCACATTCTCACTGTGTACTCCACATGCACTTGTTGTGTTATTTTGCCAATCTAAACTGCCTGTAGGTGTGGATGTAAGAGTGAATGGTTCTTCATCTGTATTTGTCAGCCCTGTAATGAACTTGTGACACATTCAGGGTGTGCACCGCCTTCACCCATTGGTACCTGGGACAGGCTCCAGCCCTCCACCCCTGGGAAACCTCTCATGGATTAAGTGGTTCAAGTGAAAGAATGAATATTACAATTTTACAGACTTTGGTAGGTAGATGTAATATTAATTCAATAGCATACAACCCGAGCTGGTGATTTAGGGGCTGTTGTAAACTCTGCCACATGCCTCCACTGTTTGTTAAAGCCTTTGCATTAAAAAAGGTTAATGCAAGTAGTAGTTGATGACGCAGTGGATTTTTGTTGCAAGTTCCAATCTAATGTGGAATTTATGTTTGTTTCTTTTTAACAAATTTACTCTAAATGCCAGTTCGAGTGTTACTGTCTCCTAATTGGCCCAGGCATACAGAAACGCATAATAATTTGCTAAAGCTGCTTCCACTGCTCTCATTTGTCTTCACATTTAATCAATACTTCAGCATTTCCACTTCCCAAAAGTGTTTTCTCTGATACTTTGAGGTTTGAATCACAACTGACAAACTGTACAGAAGTTTTTGTTCTTTCACTCCTTGTCTGGCATTAATGTGAATAAATAGCTAGTGAAAAAATGCCAAACACCTGTAGAAGTAATCACATTCCCACTGAGCATAAGCTAACTTTATTCTAGCATATGTTAACAAGATAACATTATGACAGTGTAGTGACTTTGGGACTGTGGGACATCCTCACAGAGCCATGTGGCCTTGGAGTCTTTATTCTTGCTAATGGATAATTCAGTGTTGCCAACTTAGTAATTTTTGCACTAGATTTGGCGATTTTTAACAAATCAAGTGACTTGCTTTCTGGTCCTCACCCTTGAATAAATCTAATGCTTTTCTGGCTTTCTGCACTGATCATTCAGAGGAGGGCAGCAGCTTATATAGTCGACTATCCAGTAACCACACAGATAAGTAAATGAGCTGTGAATGTATGTAATTTATGACAAAACACTGACGTCTTTGATTCTTGGGAACTCCTTTTCCTCTGCTCCCTTGCTTAAAAAAAAAAAAAATCTCATTTTTACATAAATAATATACTTACTTACTTATAAATGTCTAAATTGATGCATGATATATTTACCAATCTATAACTATTGGTTAAGTTTAGGTAGAAAAACAACTTAATTTAGATTAGGAATTGATCAAGGAAAGGAATATAATAAGGATGGTACATGATCATCATTCCAAAATAATCTTTAGTTTTGGTTTGGAGACGGCCACAAAAACTAGACTTGTTTGTTTAAGTCTTCAGTTTTGTTTTTCTGTCGTATCCAAACTGGACTTCCTCTCAATAAGGAGTTCATCCCTACACAACAATATCACAAACTGTTTGGGGATGTCACTACAAAAACAAAATTGTCATTTTTCTGATGAGGATAGCTTGCATTTTGCACAACTTCAAAATTACTCACTTGGCAATAGCCAGCATGTTTACATATGTTGAGCAGTGTGTGTTGCTGCTGGTGGGAAAAAAAAACAAGTAACTGGACAAACAGACCACTCGCTGGGCTGGAATGTGATTAGTATTTTCTGCTGATTTTTAATGTGCAACAACACAACAGCTGTGTTAGAATAGATCAAATTTCTCCTAGACAAAACACCAAAATTAGTCACTGAATACATTTAAAACAAGAAATAGCCTGTGGTGTTGCAGAATCATGCTTTGGATTATACTGGGCAATTGTTAGTTGGAAAAGTTTTAGGAGATGAAGCAAGTCATTTTCTAGTTATGATTGAAAAAGTAATTTAATTATCGAAAGTTTGTCTCTGGAATTAGAGTTTTTCTCATTTGTTTCAACACTATGACTAGTTCTACTCACTAAAAATCCTAAACTCCCAATAACTCTATCCACCAGAAAACAGACACATGAATTACATTTGGTTCATTACTGTCTGGACAGAGCTAATATTATCCATGATGCAAACCTGTGGCCTAATCTTGAACAGTGACAGGATACTGAGGTTTCCATCAGTAAATACTAAAAATTCACTCTATTACCTGCAAAGTTTTCTATTGCTTTTTTTCCCCATTCAATTCTACCTTACACTAGTTTTTCAGTTATGAGGCAAAATTTTGTAATTATTCATCACAGTTTTGAGTAAAAAAGCTGGTTTTGACAGTTTCTGAGGATGATGGGAATTTGTGTTGAATTTTTCCAGCAATCTGCATAAACCCTAACATGGAAGCTACACTGGTATGCCAGATTTTTCTTTTGTTTTGTTACTCTTGCACAGAGTTTTGGGAAATGAACATATTAAAAAGCGTGTCTCAACAATTGAGAAAACTTTAAAACTCTTACCGCAGATTTACAACTGATAAAATATAGATATGTTGCCCTTAGTCATAGAAACACAAACACATGCTTAGAAGCGCATTAACAGAAACTAATTAGAAGCCACACCTATGAAGACACGCACACTTTCAACATAATCAGTCAATCCCAAGGCCATAAAGCTAATGGGTGTCCTCAGTCTCCTCTACAAACTGTCTTTCTTTTGCCGCCATGGGACACGATTAGCAGACACATAAGTGTTCATGCACACAAACACACACACACACACACACACACACACACACACACACACACTCCTTACTGCAAAGCGCCACTATCAGCAGCAGTCTAAATGCCAAGTCACCTAGCTAACCATGCAGAACTAACACTCTGCACTGACATACAGTTACACGCAACAAAAGGGCATCCAAACACTTACTGCATGTGTGTGTGCAGGTATTAAGATTTAATGCAAAGTCACACACACACACATTGATTTTGGCCCAGTGTGCTACAGAGATACGGAGTTGGAGTTTGCGGTTATCTGAACGTGTGTCCGTGTGGTATGTGTCTATTGTGTGAATAATGACAGTGCAGCAGGCTTGAGGCCAGAGGACAGAGCCGTACTGAGGTGAGGTGTGAGTGGATATCAGGGCAGCAGCAGGCCGGTCTGCAGGACCACGACAAGTGTGAACCGTAGGTGTGTCTGAGTCTGGGACTACTTTATTTACATTCTGCTGTATTCTGTGGGAAGGAATGTCTGAAATGTTGATTTACTTCACATCTTCAAAGAAATCATTCTGTTTTATTTTCTTCTTGATTGACTTTTTTCTTCCTACAGTTCACCTATGATTAGAATGTGGGAAAAAAATATATTCAATCACATGGTTCAGTATTTTCCCACGACACCTGAGTGAACTTCCAAAGAAGTTATGTATGATTCCACGTGAAATGTTAAAGATGATTTATACCATTTTTTTAATACTGTAAGTGGTGTTCTTTCTCCATCAGTTAGCTCAATAAGATATACAATATTTGTTTCTATCTTTTTGTCTGAGTCAAAGCTTTGGAACCACACTAAAGGGATGCCTAAGTAAATGGACTGAGACCTGGTTAAACTGGACTGAGGTTTGGTTAAACTGGGATGGGGTGGAATTTAACCCAGTTTAGACAGACCTTTACAGCTGCTCTTTCTCCATCATTTAGCTCAATAAGATATACAGTATTTGTTTCTATCTTTTTGTCTGAGTCAAAGCTTTGGAACCACACTAAAGAGATGCCTAAGTAAATGTTTTTCGTTAAGCAGTTAATGTTGTGATTATCACCGGTAGGCTGACAATTACTTTTAAGTGAATTATTTGGAGATTAGGGATGCACTGATCTAATACTGATCAATAAAGTAGAGCTGAAATTGCTGGATTGGGTCTCTGGGGTTAATCCATTCTGTTCAGTTCTGTTAATCTGTCTTCTATATGTACGTATTACTGACTACATGTCACCATTAGCCACTGAAAGGAAAGCTAAGACTGTAAAGGCAAAGCTAACAGCAGAGATACAAAGCAGAAAATCTATTTGTTGGTTACTATTTTGATTTGCAACATTAGGCTTTATCAAACCGTTAGATTAACCTGATGTTACCTTACACATGAAATAATGATCCCAGTCTCTTCCACACAGTTATGAAAATATTATGTCGTCATAATTTAAGGTAACCTGGGGATGTGCAGCTCACACAAACTGAACAATTAATATTATCCGAGCCTTGAACTAGCAGCGAGTTTGCTTTAAACACAAAGTCAACCTGAACTTTACAGCTCTGATAAGGTGGAGAGGAGGAGAACGGTTTCCACTCAGTTACCTTCTCCCTGCTACACTACTACATATATGGCAACATCGCAGAAAAGGAATTTCACCAAAGTAAGAAACAGCTTTGGGGAAATCTTGTAAGGTACGGTTTCATTGGAAAATTAAAGTCATTACAAATAAATATACATCTAACATAGTTATATGAACAAATCCTAGATAAAATTAAGTTTTGTTTGGGCAGGAATAAATGCAACCGACTTAAATTTGGGCGTTTTATTTTGGTCTTTCAGCGAATAAACGTGCTGAATAAAGATAACTTGGTTAAATTTGCCTTCTGTCTGGTAGGGCTGTTTTTGCTGTGTAGAAACGAGGGAAAAGAATTTTAGGTCTGGTGATGGAGCGCAGCAGAGAAGTTAATCATCAAGGCAGAGATTCATAAATAAGTTCTTTGTAATAAATTTCCATAGACAAACATTGGTGTGATGAAATTTTATCATACGGCTCGTCTTTATAAATGAGGCCTCTGGCGCCCGAGTGCGAGACTCATTCCTAATGAGTCATAATGAGTGTCCTAATTTGTGGCAGCAGTGGTGAATCCAAATGTGAGTAACACAGCATAATATCAGCTGTTTAGCGGAGGCTTTTATCCCAAGCACCTTGCATTACAGGGAGCGTAAATTTTTTAGCATGAGTGGGCCCAGTGGGAATTAAAAAGGACCATTAAAAATGTGGGTCAGTATTTGTTTCCCATGTGAATCCTTTTTTATCTCTGATAAAGAAAAATATGAGAACAGGAGAAAGTATTAAATGCCTTTTATGATGGTCCATGTGGTAAATGTAGTAAAAATAAATGGTCTAGCTTTCCATTATTATATATAAACGTGCTTATTTAAAAGTATTTCCCTCAGAGAGATGTTGATACTGGAGTTTTGTTCACCTCTCCCTAACAATAGGCATGAGTTTTATACATAGATGTTTATATTGCACTATAGTCTGTGTATTGTACAAAATGTTTATATATCTGAAACCTGCATTCCATGAATATATTTTAGTATCAGATATAGATCTTTCATCCTGGTTTTCATGATCCATCCATCCATCCCTAAGCAGTGAAAACAGGACTTCCCTCTCCCCAGCCAACCCTCTAGCTCAGGGGTGGGCAATCCTGGTCCTCGAGGGCCGGTGTCCCTGCAGGTTTTAGATATTTCCCTCTGCCAACACACCTGA
>JAPQRQ010000003.1:23993972-24023348 GCA_037367365.1 Apogon talboti | reverse complement strand
CCTCTGGAAGAAACCAGAGGCATTCCCAGGCCAACCTAGATATTGTAATCCCCCCGCCCAATGGACATGCTCACAACACTTCACTGTGGAGGCGTACAGGAAGCCTGAACCACCTCAGCTGTTTCCTCTTGATGTGGAGGAGCATCAGCTCTACTCTGAGTCCCTCTGAGCCCCAGTAACAGTAACACATGAAACAGCTAACCCCATGAATTATTGTAGCGTATCATTTAAAATATTATATCTAAAAGGCTCAACACATTTATTGTTATAGCTCTTTTTCTTCCAACATTTCAAGGAATTTGTTTACCTGGTAATCTGTGTGGTTTGCATTTCCACTTCACCTCAAAGTTCCGGTAAATTGATTCAAATCAGGCTAATGATGTATGGGGGTGGTAATAGAAACTGCACTACACCTCCAGTCCAGTAGGTGGCGGTAAGAAGGCGCTTAAGATCAAACAAGTCTGATGAACCCATGAACAGCAACCGACTTTTTACTACATTGCAAATAAATCATGCGATCTGCACTGAAAATACACAGACAAACTGGCTTAAACATGACAGGTGAACATAAGTGTGGAACGCTCTAAGTGTGTTCCACCAATCAGAATTCTTCAGCACATACAGCAGCTGAAGCAAGCGTTCTGGGGAATCTGAAAAGTCCTGCCCCCCAACTAGATACTTTTTTCAGGGAAAGTTTGGGGTTGAGGGAAAGTTTTTTTTTTTCCCTGGGTAATTTCGGTGGGAACACACCAAGGCTTTTCAAAATACTGGGTAAATGATGAAAGTTCCCACAGTGGAAAAGGGACTCGTCTACTCATTCCCTTCTCTGTTTTTGTGTCTTTATTTTACGCATCTCTAACAACATCAGCGGCAGTGGTGTATCCATACTATATATAATTCTCTTTTATTCTGATATGGTTTTCTAGGACTCTCTGTGGCTGACCATCAGGAACAGCTTTCTTAACATAATTCTTAAAATAAATTATAAATCTGGTGGTGAGAGTTTCTACTACTTAGTCACTGTCATATTTTTGGTTTTATTGCTGCAGCTAAAACTTTTTCTTCAGAAAACGAACGAGATTCATAGATTTTCTTTTCTTTTCTAAATTATTGAATTAGACATTAATATAATTTGATTATGGTAAATTGGGAAGACAATCGTTTTGTATATCATTTTACAACTTAAAGAGCTTCGCAGATGACTGATAATTTGAAAAAAATTAAATAAACTAAATACAACAGAAGAATAAAACACATAAACAAGATAAAACAGAATAGAAACTATAAATATATAATGTATTCTGATACATTACACAGACTGTCACAAACTCTGTGCTTGGCAGCAAAGAGGGTGAAGTTACACAGTCATATTCCAAATAAAGTAAAACCTGTTTATGAATCAGTGTTTCATCCTTTTACAGGAACTTCCTGAACATCCTTGGGTGTTGTAAGTACATCAGGATAATCCTCCAGAAAGCAACATCAAAGCTTGTATGAAGATCAAGCTCTTTATTTGTTCTTTCCAGTGCTGTAGAAGCATAAAATGCCTGCCACTGTGGGTTATAAGGTTTCATTGGTTTGTTTAATAAGCCTTTAGGTGCAATACAACATTGTTCTAGTCACTTTATTCCATTTTGGAGGTGAAAATGATCGGGCTCCAAGTGCACCTGCTCAGTACACACACTTTCCATTATAGGCCTTTTGGGTGCAGGTGCAGTAAGTAAAGACACCACAGCAGTTATGATTAGCAGTGTTTTAACATCAGAAGTGGGATTGAAATCACCATAAAGCGGGGCCTTTAGACAGAAGCTGGTAAACTGCAGAACTGCTTGAAGGCAACAAGCCCAACAATACTAATGAGGCAGATGTTGGCAGAGAGCTGAGTGTGTGTATGTGTGTGTGTGTGTGCCTGTGAGTGGGCACGTTTTTGTGGGTGGCGAGACCATTCACTGTGTGGGGCCTGACAGTGTTGTATAGACTAAAATACCCCAGACCATTTCTCATTCATTTTTAAGATCAATGTCAGGGTATGTCTTCAGGAAACTGATGTAGTCTATGTAACGTCTGTGGAGGTGATAGAAACAAGTATCATTGAGGAAAAAAGCAACTGCGAGATATACCTAATCATAACTTTGTAAAAAAAAAAAAAAAAAAGCATTGATATTGCTCACGTACTGAGACGTTAAAACACACGTGCTAAAAACCCACACAGCATTTCCATAACTAGATTTCAGTGCATATACCTGGAAATTATGTTGCTTCTTTATTGGCAGTAATTTTATGCTAAAACGGAGACAAACCCATGAAATCTGAGTTCATGATTTTCTCAAATGGCAAACAATTAACATCTAATCTCCAAAAGAATAAAACCATTCAAGGACTTGAAATTTACGTAGTTGCAATATACAAGTATTAAAGGATTGTCACGAATTAGAAGTTGTTTTTCAAGCCACACTCTGAAAGCCTTGTTCACAAACTGAAACTAACTTCTTCAGGGACAAATCCTGCATCTCTGTTTTGTCAACGAAACATCAAATTTATGCAATTTTTCTTACTTTTGTTGGATTATGGTGATCTGTTCTTCATAAATACACCCGAACAAAGCTAAAGCCGGATACTTTCTACCATTGAGCTTTATAACTGGCTGTGGAAACTGCTGAGTCTCCCTCTCTGTGTGTCTGCAGACTCTTGCATTGGTTGGCATTTATTTATAAATCTCTCCTTGGGCTGCTTCTGTTTTATCTTTACACATACAGTACATGTGTACAAACCAAAAGCATTATGGATTAATGGTGGTTCCTGTTATGTACTTGCAACCTATCTTACTCCATTAATTAGACAGTGCAAGTAATGTGATAGTCTGACACATTCAGCTTCTTAATGCCTGACTTTTATTTACATTCCGCCATGTGCTCTTCTCTTCCTGTGGGGTTCTGCGTCTCCCCTTGATGACATCATATATGACTTCTCAATACAACTTTATCAACCCTTCAATACATAACAGTTCCCAGAGTCAGAACAGAGTTAGGTATAACAGCATTTAGATACGATACCCCTTCTTCATATAATGATTTACAGTAGGACCTGAAACTGTCAGAGTTTAAGCCTGTTTTAAAGGACCAGGGAAATAATACAACTGATGACTGTGATTGTTTCTGAATTTGCACTTTTCTTGAACTTGTTCTTCTTTAATATTGGTCTACTTTTATTGGATATGTGGTTAACACTGTCACTTCATAGCAGGAAGGTCCTGGTTGTGTGTTCTCCCCGTGTCTGCGTGGGTTCTCTCACAGTATTCTGGCTTCCTTTCACCATCCAAAGTCTAGCACCTAAACTGACTGGTCAATCTAAATCGGCCATAGGTGTGAATGTGGGAGGGAACAGTTGCTTGTCTGTATATGTCAGTCCTGCTCTAAACTGACATGTCCAGGTTGTACCCTACCTTCAGGATAGTGCACCTTCATTAAACAAAGCAATAATACACATGCACAAAATGGGGTGCGATGCCATTGTTTTTTGTTTTTGATTTTTTGGCAGGGATACACACAAATTGGAGATTTTAAAAATCTTCATTTGGAAAGTGTTTTTAAAAATCTCCATTTTTGTGACATAAAACATGTTTACATGTTGACGGGAGGCTCAAACGTAGAGAAAAACATGTGTTTCCGCATTAGTTGAGGATTTCAGCTGGTTAAATAAAGCGTACATCTAGGCTGGCATAGAATTTACAGATTTTTCAGAACAATTACAATTCACTCTGGATTCAAGGGTGGTTTATGAACGAAGTACTTACTTGCTTAAGATGTAACCTACAAATTACAATATGAGTTTATCAACATGTTTGACTTATTGTTCATTTACTATAGTTGGAGCTGGAGATTAGTTTGACACAGCCAATAACACTGTGACAACAAACAGTAGGAGGGATGGAAAAAGCACAGTGGGTGCACAAACATGTTATTTTTTTAGTCTTTTACAGTAACTTTTTCATTTGGTTATTTGTGCTGTCTGTTTATTATGCCGATGTAGAAACCATAAAGCACATGAGAACGCCTTTAGACCACACTGTGGTTGCGGTTTTAATATATAAAATGTTTTGGAGTCACTTATGCTGTACATAAAAAGCAGTTCTGATGCTAACAAATATAATTAAGCACAATCACCTTTGTCCTCATGCTTCTGCACCTACATTACATGCGAGGCCTCTGTGCTCCACACCAGGTGCAGCTGTGCTTTTAGAGGAACAGCAGGACTAGAGCGGGGCTATTTCAGGCTGCAGCGGCCAGATTGAATTAAAGCCGGATTAATCCCTGTAGAATTTGTGTCATTCTTCCAAGCAACACTAAATCCAAATCAAATTATACATCCCGCCCCCCGCTGCTGCTGCTGCACCACCAGCACCAGCACCACCACCAGCATCCACAATACAGCAGCAGCCAGATTCCTCCGTGTCTGTACCCCTGCCTCGGCCTCTCATACACTTTATCCTATTTTTTCCCCCTCTTTCTCTCTCTCGCTCAACCACATGATCTATGTGCCCCCCACCCTCTGTAAACTTTTTGTTCCTCTCCCGCTGTGACTGATGTGAGGGAAGTTAATTGATAGTGACAGCCCCTAAATCCAGCAGAGGAATCCTTATGAAATCAAACGGGACAGTAACCGGGTTCAGTCAGTTCACTTTGCAACAAACTCAAAGAAAATCAAGTTAGGGTGATTAATATTTCTTATAAATCAACACAATTCATCCTGTTTCTGTGCGTTTCACACCAGAGCTCAAAAGATTTGCATTTGGTCAAATGTGTCATGTCTGCATGAGAATAACAACTGTCATTATGTGCAACTTAAATTACAAATTCTAAAACCTCTATAAAGGTTAGGATTTGATTTGCAATTTTTCCTCTGCATGAAACATCACAAAAAGTGCTTGCTATGATGATACAAACGTACAAGATGCACATGTTAAACTGCCAAAAACCCAATGTTAATTTCATTTTTTGTCATGCAGATTTTTTATACATTTCATGTAGTAACTAGATTATAGCAACATTTCCACACATTAAAATCTCTGTCCAGTTGGAACTAAAACTCTTGTTTTTAATGATACTTTCCTTCATATTTGGTTCCAAATATACATGCTTATGGTTTTTCAAAAAAATTTTCAATTATACTGATTGTATTACATCTAAATTATTTTCCATTAATAATTTCTCATTTTATAGCTTTTAAAATAAAACTACACCTACAGCTAAACTTATCTTTGTCAGAACTGCTTTGACTTCTCATGTTCCTTTGGTTTCAATTCTGGTCAGTCTGTCATCTTTTTACGTCAATTCATTACATAAAAGGAGCAGAAGGACAGCATAATTGGAATATCTGCAGGGAGTAGGTCATGCAGTGTGTCCTGGTTGTGAGTCACGATGGGGTTTGCACTTAAGTCACACCACTGCAGCCTAACCCAGTGCACCCTCTCTAATCTGGGAAATGTTAATCTGCAATCCCCTGAACCACTTTGTAAATCTCCTGATGAGAATTCAAGAACCACTTACGTTCAACACACAACTTGCTCCGTGTTTCTATGTGGTGATTTGTGGGATAAAACGATTCTGAGTGTGGCGAGTCCCAGTAGAGTTGGTATCATGCGATGTGTGTGTAGATGCTTTTCATGTGTGTGTGATGGACATATGGCTCTGAAACAAATTAAAGGACTTGGTTTTATTGTTTATTGGTACATATGTGCTTGTGTTAAAGTGCCACTGTTTTTTAATCTAGGGCGCATTTCTCCAAATCATGTAAATAACAACAAAGCAGTATTTTTAGACTTTAATACTATACGAAATCAAGTTCAACACAACACAATAAGCCTATTTTTATGTTCTCCACCTGCCTTTCACATCCACGCTTTGTTTCTTACCATTAACTGCATTCTAAATGTCCAGATCTGCATCTTTAGAGCAGTATCTTAACTTTCTCAGTGCTGTTTATAGGCCAAAGAAGAAGAGTGAATATTATGTGAGGGACGAGTTGGAAGAAGAGGAGAGAACAGCAGCAGCCGGTGGCGTGAGGCTGGGAGATGAGTTCATTTCCTGACAGAGCTGACATGTTCAGCCAACAGGGGAAATCTCACTCTCACACACAGTCACATGTGTGCACTGACATGTAGCCAAACTCATCATTTTCTCTCTCACACACAATTTCACATGTTGTTGAGCAAGACTGAATCAGTGTAAGATCTCCAACTTAAATACCACATACCTCATCGAATGCCGTCGCATGAAAAGGAGTGACCGCCATCATTTCCGCGCACGTTTCAGGGTTTAAGAAAATATCCTCTGTAATATTGTTTTTTCATGTGATTCCATATTCAGAAATCTGCCACCTCTTGGTGTTTTTTCTACTCGAAGGCCACAGAGTAGCGCTAACCCTCACTTTTGCAGTCTGTTTTTAAATCTGTAATATCAAACTGCCAAATTTTAACATTTGACCAGATTCGTAATATTTACATGTTCTTTGACCACAGTGTCAGAGTAATATTAAAAAGTAATGGTTTCCCTGCTGTTTTATTCAGAAAATGGCCTGGTCAATCTACTTGGTTAAAATCTTTTATTTTACATCTTCTTTGCCTGTTTTGTGCCAAGGACAGTGGCAAACTAACAAGAAACAAGACTAGAGAAACTAAATGATGGGTAGCAAAGGCTCTTAACATTTACAACAAAAGAAATGTGGTTTATTTTGTTAATTATTATCAAAGTTAGGTGCCAGCCCAAGTATTTAGAGATGCCATGCTCTGTTCTGAATATTGCGTTAAACCTCAGAAGCCCAGATACACACTGTAGATAGGTCCAGTTTGTGCCTGACACGATGATATACTGAGGCCCAGTGAAGAGGGAACATGTGTGGGTGAATCAGTGAACAGTGTCATGTCTCCTTTAGTACATGAGTCTCTCTGTCTCTGACAAAACTCTTCTCTTTCTTTCACATGTGGGAGCTAAAGGTAGGAGGACTTATGTAAAATGAAAAGTGGTATTTAAAGAGGAGATGAATCAACACGAGTTAGAGAGCAAAGACTTATGAAACTCAAAGTTTCACAATAAAAACCTAATGTATAGATGGACAATAATGTGCAAGAGGTGTCGAGAATAAAAAAATAAACAGTACAATACATAGAGCAGTTTTGACATGGTATTCAAGTTCAGCCTTCAGGACAGTGTTTCAAGTTCTTTTGAAACGTACCTTTCTCCTCCTTTCTCTTCTTTGCCTATGAAACTCCCACCTCACAGGGCAAGCTGGCAAGAGAGAAACACAGACAGTTGGAACATAAAACAAGATATGAAGACAATGGAGTGGATGCAAGCAAAAAAAATAAATAAAAATGTTACAGAAGAGAAAAAGGACAGACACATCAAGAGGAAGGTGAAGGCAACAAGGTGAGACCAGAAGCAGAACAAGACACATAAGAGAAAGACAGGGAGACAATGTCTTATATCTTATATGTAAAGAAAGCAGTCAGGATGGTCTTAGCTTCTACTTTTCAAACTGTAATGTTCACAATTGTGTGTGTTTTAGTCAAAGACAAGTGTATGTATGCATGTAAAGCAAAATTACACTTGCAGGAATCATAACTTGAATACATAAATCCTTGACATACTGTACAGGTTTTTAACTTCAACTTCACAGTCCTGATCATTTTGCTCTCAAAAAGCTTCCTGTGCACACAGAGGCATAGAAATATAAGTGACCTCCTTATTGCATTTATTTACAGATTATTTGAATGGATGAATAGACCTGGATTCAAACATCTACATTTGCTAGACTCCTTACAGTAGTATAGGCATATAAATATATGGTTTACTGTACATTTATATTTATAGCCCAGATGTCCTACTTTCACTAGACCTTAAACATGGCATGTATTTGTAAACTGTGTGAACCTGAAGCTGTGAAAAGAGTCTCAAAACTCTGCACGCAAATGTAGACTAATCCAAGCATGTCAGGCCATCCGTGCACACACATTTAACAATTACTTAAATGAATGCAAAAGAATCTCACGAATACGCTCAGAAATGTGTCTGCACAGGTTAGTATGAGGTTAAAAGTTGCAAGTATGTGAACTGGATCACATACTTGCACCACAACACCACAAAATTACAAATTATGTTATGTGAAATAACCAGCAAAAACTTTAATTTGCTTCTCTTTTTCTCACTAATGTTCTTTGTATGTGTGTGACCCTTTCTCTATCACACTTTGATACACGATTGGTTTCAGACAGTTCATCGTGCACACACTGAAACTGTGCATGTATATTTTCTCTGCCCAAACTCCTTAAAAGTCACTGAACTCTCGTAGCACTTTTAACACACTCTGTTTGTCTGTCTGACCTTCTTGCAAGACTAAACCGCACAAAACAAAATCCTTTATTCTTTTTTCCTGAATCTCACTAAGCTTCTAAGACTCTATGACAGTACCAAACGCCATCCATCACCCGACTGTTTTGCTTCTTTTCATGTCACTCTGTCCAGGAAGGAGCCGAGTTGAATGACGGAGGAGGCAAACATGAAGGAAAAGAGATGAAGGAAGCAGGGGGGAGGGGTTGCATGTGAGGTGAGTCTGACCATATGTCGCTCTCCTTTATCTCCATGCTTCCCACACAAGTTAATAAACCCTGAAAGAACTGAGCCTTTGGCAGAATGCTTTCATCAGTGGGTTGGTAACTGAACTCCTAATCTGCCAGTCGCCAGTGATTTACACCAAAATATGCACCTTACATCACTGTTTAGAGCCTTGTTTCCTTTCTGAGCTATTGTGAGGTTATTCTATGGAGCACATTACAGCATTTTAAATATGGAAGCCTCCGAAACTTATTATCACAAACAATAAAATGTATTTTTATAGGGCCAGTGTTAACATCATTAGTGGGCAGTTTACAATAAACCAAAGCTGCAGGAGAGGCATTAAATAAGGCAAGCTATAAAACAGTAAATACAGATACAGAAAATAAAACGGGCAATAAAATGAGACAAAAGGAGGAAATCTAAAACAGCCCATAAACAGTGATCAGTAAAAGCGAATAAAACTGTTGCGGTGATTAATTGGTGCGGTGATAGTTTTTTCGGTTGACGTGCATCTTTTTAAACCCATCCAGTGCACTTTAATTGATTCTTTTAAGCAAATTAAAAGAAATTGAACACAGTGTTTATAGTAGTACATAAAACCACAGTAGCTTTCAAGAGAGTTGGGTGTTTTTTGAGAAAGGTCGTGTTGTTATTGTGGTAGCTGCTTACACAGACACCGAGGGGAAATAGGCTTTTAAATCATAAGTAAACAAGGTCACTTACATACGGAAGCCCATCTAAAAACCCCTCGTAGCTTTCCACAGATTCAGCGTGATGTCAACATTCTTTCTCTCAGTTTCTTGCACAGAAAAAATAAATAGAAAGAAGAGAAAAGGGCAGGGGAGGAGGGAAAAGGGGGAATGTAATATAAAAAAAAAAAAAAAACCTGAAGAGAAGAAAGTATGTAATCCATGTGGTTACTTTATAATTAGCTGACAAAGCTGACAAGAACCCTAGCAAGTGACTGAAGCATTAGATTAAACAACGTTCTGTATTTAACAGCCACGACCGCATGCTCCACTGCTTGGGGAGTGCAATCAGAAAACCTCACACACATATACACACTTGCACTTATGTCAAACAAGTGCGTAGGCATGCGCACACACCCACCTTAACCTTCCATGGCTGCCACAGAGCTGCACCACCCTGGCTCTTGACAACAGTCTAATTGGTAATTATTCACAAGCCCCCCTCCTGGGAACCAGCAATCCTAATGAAACGGCTTGAGTGTCTGGTGAGCAGACAGGTCTTTAGCACACCCACGCACACACACACAAAAATGGGCTTCAAGTACAAACACACGAAAATTCTCAGTGTTATGACAGAACTGGGGGGTGTTCGAGGTCCTCGGGGTCAAGACGAGAGTCAGAGGTTAAGGATGGATGAAAATCAGACCATAAGACTGGCATAATTAACTTGACCCCATGCAACTGACACTGGCCTCTGTGCTATTGAGTCACACAGTGTATCTCTGACAAATTGTTGGCGACTAATAGAAAATGATTCATGCATGAACTCTGCATAAATGGTGCTTTAATTATAGTGTCTGCCAGAAAACTTCACTTCAATCACATGTGTAATATTCCAAGATCACATGAAGCCCTGAGAGTTTTCTTGTAAAAGCAACAAAAGAAGCCCCTCTTTCTGTTCTGACAGCTATTTAGAAATACAAGGCTTTACAGGACATGGATGATATGGATTATACACATCTCACAAGTGTAAGCTGACTGTTGAGTCATAATCACATTTGATGCATAATAAGTCACCCCATTTCACTAATGCCTGGCTTTAGTGTCATATTTCAATGGCATCGAACAAGGTTGGCAGCCATTTTTAGATCCAGCGCGATGGTGAAAAAGGGCCCACTGATTGCTGCCATGTTATAATCAACTCATTTGCATATCATCATATTTGATGAGGTAAATTACTTGGCACAGATTTCGGTGACTTATAATATCCGAGTGGATGATGGCAAGAGGCAGAGTGAGGGGGAAGAGTTTAGCCCAAAGACAGCTGGGCTGTAGGAAAAGAGCTGAGGACAGTGTACAGTAAAACTTTTCAAAGACAAATGGGCTTTTTTTCCTCTTGTCACACAGATGACAACGTTGTAACTAAACAGAAATGAAGGGCGGACCTGAATCCGCATTGTCAATCATAACAAATTAGGGGATATGACAAATAAATCTTTATCGTACAGCACTGTGTCTGCAAACTGCTCCTAACATTGCATGTTCCTGATTATGTTGCTCTTTCCTCTGAAATTGTAATACACAAATAAAGGACTTCTGAATAGAGTTTTGCGTGAGTAGAGTAGTATTTTAGTTCTTCACATCTACTGTTGTAATGTTTTTATTCATCAATTCCTGCTCTCACCAAGGGGAAGATGTGCTTCTCTGAAGATTAATGCTGTAGTACTCAAGGTTGGACTACATCTTGAGACTTTGCGAAGGTCTTGGTCTCATCTTGGTCTCAAGTGTTTTTTTTCGCCTGACCTTGTCTCATTCTTGGATGTAAGGGCTTGGGGCTTTATTTCAAGAGCAGCCAAGACAAGAACTGAAAGGACGTTGCTGAATTTCAGTGCATTTTCTGATTTATTTGTTCGCATCAATACTTTTACACATTTCATTAAAATGTAAAACTGTTTGCCAAGTCTTGGTTTGTCTTTTTATAGGCTGGCAAAAGTGTGAAAAATATTAAAAACGTAACACCTCTCTACTCGGGTCTCTGTCTTGATTCAGTCTTGTCCTGCTTTGTCCTTGAACTTGACGAGGCTTCAATCTCTCAAAGTTTTGGTCTTGTTTTGATACTTCTGGTCCATATTGCACATCTTCCCTCATTTTTCTCTGTCTACAGCCTCTTTCTCCTTACTCTCCTGCTGGATTTCTCCTTTCTACCTACCTCAGTTCACAGGTGTTCCTGACTGAACCAAGCAGCAAACAGTGGAAAAGGGATCAGGAGACCAATAGAAGCGCTCTGCCTCCTGTGTACGCCACCAACACCCAGTCCCTTCAGCTGGGGCTCCTTGTCCCTCCTTGTGTTTTGGCTGTTTTACCCCAGCATATATAAGTGTATTGGGGTTTGATATTTAGTTGATTATTACAGTTTAGTTTAGTTTCATTTAATTTATTAGTTTATTATATCGTGGACAATCCCAATTAATTAACTGTATCAATAACAGTAAAAAGGGCGGCTTTAGCCAATATGGCTAGTATCCTACTGTAGTCCACGGCCTGATGACATTAGGCTCCCTAAAAAAAACAATATATTACAGCACATTAATTAAAAAGAAAGAGTTAATTAATACAGCTAAGATAAATGATAAATGAATAAAGATAAGAGAGAACAGTGAAACATCAGTGCAATCATACAGAGACAGCGCACATAATCAAAACATACAAAAGCAGCACATACAATGTAATCACACACAATACATGAGTTGGGAATTGTGGGTAATTCTGTTTTTAGGCTTCGTTTGGTATAGTTTCGCTGCATTTCCATTGGTTTAGTTTAGTGGGGAAGGTTCAGGTTGATATGGGTGAATTCACACCAGCTGTGTTCAATCAAATGTGTTTGCTTGAAAAGTCCTTTTTGTTTGGGAAGGTGTGAATGTGCAATCGAACTCTGATGTGAATCAAAGAAGCGAACTGTGGTCCACCTAAAACAGTAGGTCTCGGGCTGCTTTAAGTGAACCAAATGCAGGAAGTGGACTACAACACATGGCATTGAGGATAAACAAGTGGCGAAAACAGAAGTTACCCTGTATTAAGCAAAAGATTAGTGAGGTTTCTTGTTCATTGTTTGTCTTTACTTCTCTTTCAGTAATTCTAGACGCAGGTGAGGAGGGGAACATGTTATTCAAAAGGTTTGGTTTGTTTGCAGTATGAAAACAAACTCAGACCAACTGAATGTTGCAGCCCCAATTAGACCAAGCCCCCAGTTGTACCAAGTCTACTGGAATATTAGTTGTGAAAATGACTTTAGTCTCTTCACACTTTTTTCCTTTCAGCCAAGATCTCCAGCACCTTTTCTTTTGTTATTCACACTTTGAGTTTCAGTATGTTGCTCATTTAAATATAAAACTCATTATTTATTCCCTGTATGTTTGGTCTCCTGAGTCTTTTTTCTTTCTTTAATAAGGTCTGGTCTTGGTCTAGACACCACAACTCAACAACAGTACAATACTGCCATAGAAAATATGATTCATTCATCAAGACTTTGTAGGAGGGGTTTTGTTGTATTTTGATGTTTCACAATGCTAAAACTTTCATTAAATTAGATGTAAATGTCACTTATGTTTGACTTGGAGGAAAGAAATGTAATCATCTTTCTCCAAAAGAGTGCTGCTAAATTAAGAGAGACCGAAAAAAATGCATAAACTGAAGAAAAATGAAAACACAAAAATGTCTGGAAGGTAAAGGTTTCAGTCAGATTTTAATAAGTAAGAAGCATATTGACATTTTACTGTCAGCACAACATAAATAAAAGCTAAATATTAGAACATTAACATTTTCAGGAACTTTAGAGAGATTTTTATTAATTAGATCTGACATGATGTTTTACATACAATGTCACATGTCCATTTTATTTCAGGAATTTGAGGTTCACGATTTAATGTGGTGAGAGAATTTCATCTTTACAGTACTTCTACTTTGTAGTTTTAGGACTGGAACAGAGAGCAGTGAGAAGCTATATTCATAGAGCAGAGTTGAACAGTATAAAGCTGAAAATCCATGTAGATAAGAACAACGGTGAGCTGGTTGAGATCAAACCGGGTTCACAACCTTTGTAACACCATCCCCCATATCTTTATTGTCACTGAACACAAGCCAACTATATGATGAGATTAAAAAAAGAACAGACAATAAATTATTAACACAGCAACCTACAGTACATTGAGCCTGAAGTTTAGACCTGCTAAATTGTGGATGAAGCTTTGGAGGGGAGAACATACAGCTTGCTTTAGGTGATATAGGAGAAAAAGCATGTATTCTGCATCGGCCAAAAACAATATGGAGTTTATGAATAATAAAAAAGCCTATAGGCAGACTGCAAAAGAAAAATTAAATCCTGTAAGAAGAGGGGGAAGTGAAAAACTAAAAGAAAACAATGGAGGGGAGACAAAGGGAGGATGTTTGGTCCTCTGTGGGAGGGAAAGAAGGAGAAAAGGGAGTGGCACCGTAAAAAACAATAATTATGCTATTAAAAAGGATAATATTTTATACAGGCATATTGGTTATTTATTAGTGATTATAAAGCATATATTCCACATGACCTTATTCTACAACTACACATCAGTTTTCCATCTAATGTTTTACCTCAATAATTTCCTAATGAATGTTTTCTGATAGTGTGTAAGGAACTTTATACAATATGCAAACCACTTTTCAATGTTAGCATTGAATGTGAAACATAATGCCCCATTCGACAGTTCAGTCCCTTATTCTTGTCAGTTTATTCCTTTTTTACATCTTGTACACTACTTTCATCACTTTCATTTTTGTTGTGCACATCATAAGCTGACAGATACATGAAGCCACTGTCTTTTCCTGTTTTGATCATGTAAAGCAGCATAAAGTACAAGTATTAGTGTTAAACAATAGAGGGAAATAATTTTGCAAGTAAAGTGCAGGTGTCTGGTTAATCTACTCAAGTAATTCCTACGTTTGCAAGTAGGTTGTTGAATGTGCGCACCTTAATAAAATGTGTTACCTATAAAAAAAAAAAAAATAATAAAAAAAAAAGCCATGGAGCCCCTGACATGACACCAATAAAGTAAACCATATTCAGATCACACAGAAAGCGTGGATACAGCGAGACGTCTGGCTTCTCTCAGACTGACATACCAATTCCACAACAGCTCACAGACATGGGCATGTTTTCAGAGTCCGACTACAAAAAACCCCTGATAAACCACTGTGTCATTCATTACCCCTCAGGGTGCCATCCTCATCCATGGAAATATGGCGGATCCCCTCTTTAACAAATCTGCCCCCATTAATATATTTATATCTCCTTATATGCACCTTGTTGAAAGCCTATCCAGAGAGATTTCAAGCTATATGAGCTTATTTCTTATCTTCTAAGACAACTGAGCATGCAGACCCCTCCCCTTCCTAATATCATCTTTTCTTCCCTCTCTTCCCCTGTGCTCATCTTCTTCCCTCCATTTTTTTATTTTTTTTTTTTGCATTTCTCCATACTGCAGAAATGGGATTTGAGCGTTTGGGGTTCACGCGGCGGGCAACCAGTCTTGAGGACTGAAAGTTTCTGTTCCGTTTCAATCGTTTAGTTGGGGAAAGTTTGAGCGAACCCACTCACAGCCTGCAGACATACAATATGATAAGAAGGCTGGCTCATATCTGATAACCAGTTGCATAAACACAAAGCGAGAGAGGAGGACAGCCTACGCCGGCTGATGCAACAGAAATAAAGTGAGTTGTGTACTGCAGCTTATATTACAGCCTTGTGTTCATATATAATACCACTTCTGTTCATTTTCTTACTGGCCAAGCTGAGAGACATGCACCAACACACCCACACATCTGCTTCCTCTCCGTGGCTCTTTTTCTTTGTGTTACTCTGAAAACTTTCTAAAAGTATCAGGAAGTCATAAGGCACCTCAGGATTTTTTTTACCAGCAGGGTCAACAAGTTGAAACTGGGAGTTGTTGAGCCTCTGAGGGCAAGAGAACAAGATAATAGAAAAAAAAATGTTCTTGGGCCTACAAAATGTGGATATCAGTTAGGACTTATGTAAATATTAGCATTAAAAAAAATTAAATAAAGGTATTACTTTAAGAATTTTTGCTTCAGAGTAAGCAGCAACATGTGTTCAAAACTTCATTTACACAATAACATGTTAAAACAATATTTCAATTACAACCCTAATTCCAGAAAACAAACTTTATATTGAGTTAATTTGTTGAAAATATTGTTTTGCTCCAGTTTTCTCTGTTTTAATATTACAGGCCTTTGAATTTAGCTTTAATGAACATCTGTATGGTCAGTAAATTAAACATAGGAAAATATCTGATTTTCACCAAACAATGCAGATGATAAAATAATAAGCTGTGATAAATCACTTAGGAAAATTTAGATATAGAGAAAAAAAATCATTTGGATGTCACAACAAAAAATAATTCTGGGTCTTTTTAAGGGTTAAATTAGCTGGTCAAACAACAAAACAACATTCAAAGTTAGCACAGAGAAAGCAGATGGAACCTGTTAAAATCCTGGTAGCAGCATGCAAAGCAATGCAATGTAGACAGTTACACTATTTACAGATCATAAAGAGTGAGATAGACGTCATGCAAAGACAATGAAAAAAAAAAAAAACATCAAAAAGGACCAAAATCAGCCTTCATCAACATGCACTGTATCACCATTATGAATAGCAAGTGATTTTTTTTTTTAATTAAAAAAAATAAAATCCCAGATTGCTCTGCTACATCCAGCTGTGCAAGGCAGGACACACTGTTCTTTTTTGGACAGAGTTACAGAAGTGACAGAACCCATCACAGAAGGCCATGAAAACATTCATACATGCTGATGTGTCTGCTGGAACATCTGAAGGCATTCCAGATGCAGCGTCAGTTGTCGTCCAGTGTGACACACTACAAATGATAAAATGATTGACTGTCACCCCCAAGGCTCCCACTGTCATTCCTGACCCGACCCGATGTCCCACGTCTGCCGAATCATGTATTCTGAACCCAGTTTACAGCATCCTCAGGCTAACTTTCCTCCTGTATTACTCATAACGAAGCAGCAGCACTTCCTGCCATGTCTGTCAACCCAGTCTGGATTACTTCCAGGATCCCACCTCTGACTATTTCTAAGACTGCCATGAACTGGCATCGTCATAAAAGCAGGGTGACAGAGAGGTGATGCTGAGCTAGGCGGAGTTAGTGTTTGTGCTGTTTTGTATGCATGCCTGTGTGTGTGTGTGTGTGTGAGAGTGTGGTGCCCATCATGACATTAACTCAGCAAATTCCTCTGAGACGAGTGTCGTCACTCTGCCTTCGGTGCTTTCCTGTCATGGGAATTATTCCAGATGTGGTTTGTTAGGATCAAAGGAAGAGAGAAGAGACGATCTTTGGTGCTTGAGGGAAGCATGAGGAAGTGAAGGAGAAAAGAGCAAGACAGACGGAGAGGGATACAGAGCAGAACGGACTGATTCTATGAAATATTCTGCCATTAGTGTATTTTTAGGGCCATTATTAAGAGTTTCTTCATTGAGAATTTTCATTTTTGGCTCCCAATCCACTACTTTCCACCAATCCACTAACTTTGAAGACTGAGATATTTGAATTTATATATTTAGAATATATCTGATGAGGTGTGGTGATTTTTTTTGTGACTAAACTGACAAATTCAGCTGGCAATGACTAAAATGTGAGACATTAATGCAAAACTGAGGGTACTCACCTCCGTAGTGAGTAGTTTCTAGGTTGCTTCATTTTCTTGACTTTATTTTTGTACTTCTACCACAAAAGGTGTTCGACAGAGGGCTTGAATTGAGTGCTAGAGAATTGTTGCACAGTGGCAGTGAAACATTGAAGAATAGAATCATTTTGGAGGATGATGGCTCTAACAGTTGTCAGATGGAAGCCTCTTCCTTTAGCCTAGAAGTCAGCTTGATCAGAATGTGATTTTAAGAGAGTATGGCAGAAATATCCAACTTTGGGTGACATCAAAAGGCTGTTCGGGGTTTCTGCAGGTTTCAAGAAGCTTAATGAAGACTTTGTGAGTCCATTATAGATGCATATTCACACAGACCTCATTGAACTTGGACTTAACATATTACTTCTAAGTAGCCATTTTCTGAAAAGAAGAGACACCATGTCCATGCTGATTTCATATTGACTATTATAGCATGACCCGTAGAAATGTTTTCCAAAAAATTTAAGTCTGATTCAATAAGTTTTAAGACATGTGAACATCATATAGGTAGGAAATTTACTAGATACATTTAAGGCCTAAAATACAGAAAGGAGACATAGAAAACCTTGGTAGTAAATCTTTTTCCATCAACTTCTGTTCCTCTACCATTTTTTTTTTTTGGCTATTATTTTTTTATTTTTATTTATTTATTTATTTATTTATTTTTAGTTCACCAACAGTCCACATCTGCACACAGGCAGCAGAGGAAGTGCTAGCAGCCGGAACCATAGTGGTGATCTTCTCCTCCCACTCTTTCTTTTGCCAACAGCTGGTACTAGTGCTGTACTCTCTCCCACATCTGCGTGTGGCACAAAAAAAAAAAAAAAAAAAAAAATCAAATCTCACTCCAATATAAGTTGGAGTTTAAAGGCATTATCACCAGAGTACTAACACTGTAACATCTGTCTAAGGTGTCAGCACTGTCTTACTATAACACCTGAAAAGTGTCATTGGCTCCCTTCCTCCAGTGCCAGTTTGCCTTTTTAGCCTCATATCTTGAATGACCTGCTCTACTCTCCCCAACATATTGTGCAGAGGCAGAGCAAAACACACAAAAAAACCTAGTTGTAAGCAGGTGCTGTGCATAAACCAGAAAAACTGAGGATATCAGTGAAGTAAGCTCCCATCTGTTATGACGCAAAAATCCAACTCTTCCACAACAGTGTGAGGGGAAGGAATAGAGGAGTGAGCTTTTATCAACTGATTTTTTTTTTTTAAAGCTCAACAGTGACAGCATAGGGGTGAAACAGAGTGCATTTCAATATCCATACAGGGGGAGAGCTGTAGAAGTTTTCAGATTGTAAAAAGTAGTGCACCACTGAAATAAAAGTTGCGGATAAATATTTATCAAAATTAGAAAAAGTTACATGCTATCCTAACTTTTTTTTTTTTTTTCCTCCAAACATGTCTCTTAAAATGTCTTCTTTTTCATTCCCTTTTCCTTCAAGGGCAGTGTGCCTGTATGTAAGATGCTGACTGGCAGCCAGGCAGGTGGTGTCTGCAACAAAAGCAGCTAATGACACTTTAAGGTTTCACCACAGGGGGCTTTGCTCCTTGCTGCCTGCCTGCAGCACGCTGACATGTCAACTGCACTGCCCTCCATAACACAACACCGGAGTGATATGTGTATACGTGTCTGCTCTCCATCCTCTCTCTCCCCCACAGTGCCGCTAGGAAGTGGAAGGTGGAATTTATTCTGAATATCGATCGTCTGGCATCTCAGTGGGTGTTCGGTGCTGTGGCATTCGGTTAGGGGCCAGAGATTGATGCCTTGTCAGTCTGTTGTCACAGTGAGGAGAGACGGGCTGTCAATAATACATAAATCTAGACCAGAAGGGTCACAAGGGGGACAGGCAAAGGAATACAGACATTTGTTCTTGGCTAATTTGTCGCTATACTTGCTCAAAAAACTGAGTATTACTGAAGTGGACACTGAGTAGGTGCAATATGAGCAGAAATAAAGCTTATTTTGCTGTTGAGATTATGGTATGTACTATACTATGCTGTCACTCCATGCTCCTTTTTTAAATAAATTAACTGGAACTAAAACATATGTGTCCCTAAAATATTTTCCACAGATAAAATGCTGTTTTACAAAGGAGACAAAAGAAAAGAACATCGAGTGCTGTCAGTGAGACGTAAATTGACATCCAAGGTGCCAAGAGAGGCATTAAAAGAAAAGAAAGCAGACAATAAATCTGCAAAGAAATGGCAAACAGAACTAAGGATCAAGGATCATGCACTTAAGAGTTTGGTTTGTTTCAGCCTCTGCATAATATTTTATGGGTTTCTTCATGCCTTCACGCACTTTCGTTCAACACAGAAAAAAAGTTTTCAAGGAACAAACCACTTGCAGATCATCCAACACATAACAGAGTTTTTAGAGTAAATTCATTAAGATGAAACTATCACAGAAAATTATTTTCAAGGTTTTCTGATCCTTTTGTCTCTCATAATTTAAAAAATAACCAGTTTTCAGAAAAGGTTTCAGGAAAAGAAGCATGTGTTTAAACTTTGTTTGGTGATTTTCATCTTGTTCATTGTGTTAAAGAATATTTCCTTCATTGATTTAGTGTACTTTGTTATTGTCAAAAACAAAAGTTAATATATAAAAATCAACTTGACATTTTCAGAAATGCAGACGCAATGAACCATAGCTACAGATGACATAAATTATCATATAATGGCAGCAATTTGATGATCAGTTTGTCAGAGGTTTGTTTGTTCTTCTCTCTGAACAGATGTGCTGCACTATCCCATTCAGACTCTCAGCAGACTAAGACGGGTGGCAAACAACAGGAGCTTCATTAAATCCAAACAGTTTTCTTCACAGTTGGTAACACACCTCCATATCTGCACCTTAAACACATCTGAAATTGTGTTGCACGAATAATTTGTCCTAGTTCAATATTACTTTTGAGATGTTTTTCTTCATTCAGGTCCACATTGTAATGAAAACCACAAATCATGTGAGTAGACAATGCATCCCAAAGTAAATCATATTTAACAAGCTGGTAGGTGTGAATGTTTTCACCCCCTTCTCAGCTAAATTATACAGCAAACAAAAAATATTTAGCAGAACCTCTTGTTAACAGAGGGAATGGTGCAGATGATACATGATACAGTAACCTGACGCCAGCTAACTTTAATCTCCCCCTAAATGCCTCCAGGGATAGTGTCTGTGACGGTGCCAGCTGTTACCTCAGTGAATGTGACTGTCATAAAAAAGAAATGTGCTCGATGAAAAGATGTGCCCAAGTAGCCCTCCTTTAATGCTGGGCACCTTTGTGCTCTTCCTACTGATGGCACCGGGAACTAACATGATGAGGGAACAAATAATGCAGTCGGATGAGATGAGGTTGCTGAAATGTACTGTAAGTACCCTGCTGTCACAGAATTTGTTTTTCCATTTTGAAAATAGCACAGTTGCCTTTTCACCATTAAATGTAAGTATGTAAATGTAGTGATTTATTCAGCAGGACTGTGGTCAAAAAAACAGAACGGGGCAGGGTAAAAACAGAACACCTGTACTGGAAATGCATTTAAATGCACAGTAATTCTATAAATTTAGATACATTTTTGAACCCACACAGAAACATTTACATATACATAGAGCAAGCAGGCTTTTACAGCGGTGGGTGATTCACATTAAATCTGTCTTTTAAATAGAAAACATTCAACCCCTGTGGGCTTCAAAGCTTTCTCTAAATAGTTAGCAGTTTGGACACCCCACTAGTTGGTGATGAGTTTACACAATAAAGATTAAAATGGTCCAGTAGTTCACAGACTCAACTATTCCAACTGATTACATTAATTTTAATTGACTACAGGTGTAATACATAGTCTTTTATTAGTTACTGCACATGTCAGCTGATCAGGAAGAACACGTAAGTACTGAAGGCATAACAAGAAACTAGTATCTCAACTTATTAGAATTGTAGATGTTCCATTAATGACCTTACCTCACCTTCTTTATCATAAATTAAATCTGATCTCAAAAACCTTAATCCAGTGTTCTGGTACATACAGTGCAATTACTATTATATCATAATACTGTAAAGCTGGAGTATGCAAAAATCATGTCAACTGAAAGTACACATCCTCCTGCTACAGCTCTCTCCTCTGTGTCTGAAATAAAGACTGAATACTTGGATGGATGTTATATATGAGGTGAGGTGACACTGTTTCATATAGAAAAGTGAAGGGGGGCAGAGCAGTTGCCATGTTGCCTCTGTGGTCTGCAAAGTACAAGCAAATCTGATGGATCTAAAATGATCTCATTTTATAAATCCTGAAAATAGAGCTGAGATGAATTTTGTTTCCACCCATCTGAAAGATTATTATTGATTTTTTTTTCCCCAATGACACCAAAAAAACAACTGCCTACTGAAGCTTTAAATGCTGAATACAAAACCATGATCACACACAGGTGAATGATCAGGTCTCCATCCTTTCTTTGCTTCCCTTTTTTTTTTCCCCTGATGTATTAATCTGCAACTCTAAACATGTGATTTTATGGGGTCATAAATTATTCATCAGTGAGCTGGGATGACAGGCTTGAAAATGACATAAACACAGCGTCTCATGCTGCAGCTGATCACTTGGGAGAATACCATGAGAGTTGTTCCACAGGTGACGGACATTATCACAGGTATTTAAAGTGGACCTCACCCCCTACAGTCCTCTCACACCTTCATCAAGTGCTTCGACTTTCATCAGCGCCTCCCGCCAGTGTTTATTTAAAGGATAACTGCTGCTTTAATTTTACTTTTTGTCTGTTGTGATTATTGCTAATGAAAAGTCTGCTACGTGCTGTTCTACTGAAGCTCTGCTCTTTCTCCCAGGCGTCAGCTCCTGCTGTTTTAAAGCCATTGAAAACAGCTTGCAGTGACACCACTGTCGCGTTTAATAAAATACATCACGCTGATCAGAACATGTATTACACTTTTTACTAATCACTTCGACTCTATTATTTCCACTATCCATTAATATGCACTGTTTGATACATTGAGAGTTAAATATAAGTGAATGATTTATTATTGATGATTTATAATCATGTCTGGTAACAAAATCCTATTCACATATTCCTATATACTGAAGTGATGTTAAATAACATGACGTAGCCAGCTGTAACTAACAGCATCAAAGATAGCAACAGGTGACGTCTAAGGTTTTCATCTTGACTTGCTGCATTAAAATTTTTTTCTTAATATTACAAACACCTCATTTCAATATATTGCATATTCCCTCCGTTAGTTCAGGGAGGCCAACTAAATCATTTTAATTATGTGAAATTCCACAATAACATTAGATGGAATTTCAGTTTTAATGTATTACTAACACCAAGTTTACTTTGTCTTTAAAACAGTGTGGAAGCTCCTGTTAATTAACTTTAGGATTTTATGAAACCTCAGATGGTCTTACTGTCATTATCTGTGAGTTAATTCGTTTTGATATTAATATGAATTCTATCTAATAATCTAATAATTCTCCAATAGAAGAAGGATACATTTTCAGTGTGTCTGAACAGATCATGGAGAGAGTTGCCATTACCTCCATGACCTTTGGATGTGTCGTCTTTTTATTTATGTAATTTCACAGTTTGATAGTTCAGCCATTTAGCAACACAATGCAACTTATGTTTTACATTGAGCAAACATCATATGTGTAAATAATGGTATAATTTGGTGTTCTGCTGCACCTCGGCTTTGGAACAGCCTCCCCGTGGAGCTGAGAGAAACACAGAGCCTGGGCTCTTTTACAGATACATTAAAAACATATCTATTTAAGAAAGCCTATAGTTGTTGATGTGTTGATATTTTTTAAAATCTGTCCTTTTCTGCTGGAGCACCCTGAGATTCTCTGAAAGAAAACTGTGTTACAAATAAAATCTATGACAATTTATTATTATTAATTTAGAGGATAGTAAGAAATGTCTCTCACCATTTTTTCTTTATTTATTTATTTATTTTACAAAGCGCCATGATGCACAACCAGAAGGGATGCAAATTTTGTTCTCTTTTGGAATTTTTGGGGGTTTAAGTGAAACACCAAGTTTGTAGAAGAAGTGATGAGTTCAGCTAACCTACCTTATGCAAAGTGAGGTGTGGAGCTTTTGGAGGGTTTTATTGAGGTTTCATTATATAAAGGCCATACTATCCCATATTAACAAAGTTTATGTGAAAGCTTTAAGAATGTCTAAGATGACTAAACTAACATTTCTCTCTACTATTATCCTGAATTTTCAGATAATCTAAATGAAACACTTTAACCAACTGAACAAAATATATATTGAAATTAAATATTCAGAATTCTGAACTACATTTGAAAGCACTTAGTGAAGGTGAATATGAACTTCTGAACTCATCTGAATCTCCAAAGGACAACAGCCTGTGATGCTGGTTCTCTAATAGTCCTCTTCCACAAACTGTAGGTCACCGCAAAGTTGATTCTAATGAAAGCTTACAACAATTACTGATGCATATACTGTTGAAAATCTTGAGTGTTTTGCTTTAATTGAAACGAAGCTGTCAGGGGGTAGATATCTGTTTATTTTGCTATTCATCACCTTGCTGCCTGCAGGCTGATACTCTACATAGCCTTGAACAAAAGGAGCCAATCATGAATGATTTCCAGTTGGGCTCTGAGGGCCTGTCTTTTGTGTGTGTGTGTGTGTGTGTGTGTGTGTAGCAATCTTTTTTTTTTTTTTATGCTTGCCAAGAACAACAGCGTGTATCTTAATCAGTGTTAATGGTTTGTGTTTGGTTGTGTGTGTGTGTGTGTGTGTGTTAGTGTGCATGTTTTGTACCAACAAGGTTTGAGGCCTTCCTGCCTCTCTGTGTTCAGGTAAATTGCTATTGATGAGTTTTGCTGCAGTGAAAGGCACCATGTGGTATTAAAGGCAGTGCAGCATTAAGCAGACTGTCATTTTGTCCATCTATTCCCAGGGCAATAGATGGACAATTCTGGTCTGATTGTTTCTTTTCCTAAACAAGTAACCTTTAACTCTTGAAGGTTACCCTACAACTATGTTCTCTACGTATACCCTTTCCTAAGTGATTTATCAAATTTAATATAACATTACCTTCCGTATTTTGCATTTTTCAACTAAATTCAGGCATTTTCCTACACTAAATTCACTGATCATGTAGGGGTTCAGAAAAGCTCAGAGCAAATTCAAGTGTTATTGTATAAAAACATAGAAAACTGAAGGAAAAATAAAATTTTTAGCAAAACACAACCACAGTCATTCATTAAAAATACATGGGTTTTACTGGTTTACATGTTCATTACAGAACCTCTAAGCATCCAAATAAGACACATCTGATGCCAGCGAAAAGCTCAGAAACTGCATTTTACCTGAATTATTTAAATATATTGATAAAATTAGTGGATCAAAAGCTCTTAAACCCTTTAGATCACATGTATTTGGTTGCCAGCAGCTGTTTAGGCCTTGGTGGGTTAGTAACCAAGACAATGACGGTGCAACAGACCTAAATACTGTGAAGACTACATGCTCATCACTGTCCTTAAGTGTTTTGTTTTATACCACTGAATACATATGACATCAGCTCTGGCAAAATGTTTGAGTGGTACTCCAATGTGAGTGTTTATTTTGTCCTATTTTATCAGAACTTACATGAAAATGAAATGGGAACATTTGAGCAATCTTTGGAAAATACTAAAGATTTGTCCTTCTGGGTTCTGGCTGGTGTTGTGTGTGGACAAGTTAGGTTTCGAATAGAGAAAAAGCAATGACTGAGACTGGAAGGGAATAAAATATTCAGACTATCACTGAATAAATTCATTTGTAGGTAGAGTAAAACACTCAGAGCAGCCTCCAGTTCTCATTAAGACCATCATTAAGTCACAATGTCTATATAAAGAGGTTATGTGCCTGCAGACATGATGATGCCTACATTGTATTCACTCCAATTTGAAGAAGCCTCCCAAAAAATAATGAAAGGGATATAATGAGAACAAAGGTTTGGTATTTGTCTCTGTTATTCCTGTGATAAAACAGAATAACAGAATCAAACAAATGAAGAAATGTGTTGAATAAGAAGGGGAAAACACTGTATCATTTTTATTTTGTTTTTTGTGGTCTAAAATCCCAGGACACTGCAAACATGTCCTTGCATGTATGTTGTAATGAGCCAAAACCAAATCCAGCAACCAATCTGCAACCCTGCATACTTCTATTTTCGTGGAAAATCCGCCACCCCCTGCCGTGAGAGATGCTGTCCTGTAAGTCAGGTCTCCACAGGGGGCTCTGCGTGAAGCCCCGTCCTGACCGGTTTGTCTGTCACTGATTGTAAAGAGCACCGTTTGTCAGGTCGGAATAATGGAAGACAGATCGGTTGTTTGGGGGGATTGATGCGGTGATTGACTGTGTACAGCTGTAACATGCGTATATATATTGAGCTCTTGCCTGATGGACAGGGTGTGATTGCGTGTGATGTCATTAGTTTTGAGCCAATCACATCTGAGACAGGGGGATAGAGAATGAAACACGTAGAGGTCATTGGTCACACGCTGTCAGCTGTGGCATTACTTTTTCTGCAATCTCAGTTATACAGGATGACTAGGTTTAATTCTGAAAAAATAATACTTAATACATCAAAAAGGATGGAGAATGTGCTGAATAAAACAGGTCACTTAACACTTCCACATCATCATTATCATCATCATCATCATCATCACAGTCTGTAAAATTTGATACTGTACCTCAAAGCAAGGGTATATTTGTGTGAGCTCAGTTGCTGCTATCCTTTGCTTGTATTTTAAACTCTGTCTTGCTGGCAGGGTTAGGAAAGTTATTTTAAAAATGGAATCAATTATTCATTACACATAGCAAGTGCATTACTTTACTCCGCAAAGGAAATTAGTAGCATCACTCATTGTACCATTACATCTTTACTCAGCCAGTTTCAGTGGCTTTCACACCCACTGTAGGTTTGCTCTGGGTTGAATGAGTTTTTCCCCTCGGTTTGGTCTCTTTCAATAAAGACAAAAATCCGAGTAAATCTAAACGCAGCATGTGAGAACATTATCCGCAAGATGTGTCTGGGTCGGGAGCAAGAAAGTAAATACAGGAACAATGTCACACCTGGTTACATTTAACTCAAACTTGTGGATTTCCTACTCAAACTTGGGTTGGACTGAGATATGATCTTGTTCCCACCACAAATGAACCACTCTGGAGTTCATTTGGGACATTGCCTTGCATAAGCATACCTATCTCCATGCTTGGTTTGAGTGCTGTGCCAGCACTGGTGTAAGATTTGGCTGTACTCGTTATCATACTGGAATGGGGGGGTGGGGAAACTGTCTGGCTTGTTAGAGTCACAGTCTTCCTGGGCAGCACTAAGTCTGGGCGATGGTGACTTTGCAAGAGAGTTCTGATGGTGTTTTGTTGTTTTTGTGCAACATTTACACATGGACTTTAAAATGGAAAAATCCCTATTTATTTATTTATTTATTTATTTTACCTTTATTCAACCAGCTAAGTTAGTTGAGAACTGATTCTCATTTTCAATAACGACCTGGACGTATAGAGACGAACAACCAATCACTGTCACATTCACACCTATGGCCAATTTAGAATAACCAATTAACCTATCAGTGCATGTCTTTTGGATGGTGGGAGGAAGCCGGAGTACCCAGAGAGAACCCACCCAGACACGGGGAGAACATGCAAACTCCACACAGAAAGGAACCAATAAACAATAAATGATAAAGGACCACATAGGCCTCTGTAACTGCATGATCCAAGTCTCAGTGTATAGTTGCTTAAGTCAGTGGCTGCTGTTGGTGTAGTTTGCAGTAACATACAAATAGTGGAAGCAGTCGAATGATGACAGGTTTATTCCTTTGACTACTGTGACTGAGACTCCTGAAGGGTCTCATGCCCCATCCACACTAATCTGGATATTTTGCAACACTGATATTATTCTAGATTTTGGCATCTTATCCATATGTTAACAGCATTTTAGGTCGCAAAAGTAATGTTTAAAACAGCTTTCAAATGTTGAAATTCTTTCTTTTGTGTGTATCCATGTGGACAGGGACCAAGTAAATTCTCAAAGAAGAGTCCAATTTAACCAGAATAAAAAGCACAGGCCTGAAAGCACCATTACTCAAAGACGCCTATCAATAAGCCCTGTGCTTCTACATGAAGTCAGCCAATGGTTTGAAGGGATTTACTAATAATTAACAGAGAAGACCCGTCCTCACACATGCCCCAACCCCTTAAAACATCATGTCACTTTAAATCAGTAATTTTGTCCATTACTTATTACAGATAAAAGGTTATACCATTACTGGAATAAGTTGCTAAGTAAAACATTTCTGCCCTCAGATGCTTTCCATACATCATGAGCGTTCCTTTGAGAGCATCCAGCTATATGTCTATTGAGTTCCTGTCACAAAACCATCTGAAGAATACAGTATGCATATTCACCAATGTTATTTTTGTCTTAATGTAAAAGCAGTTTCCCTAGAGAAAATACATAAATGTAGGCACCACTTTTGCCGTACCAGTATGATACATCCAACTTAATTAAATCAAATGCATTAGAGATGGCAAGCTCCAACTCTTTTATTGCCAATCATTAATAGCTACAGTACATTTGAAATATCACTGTAGAGATATGAGTTATTGAAGATGTCAAATGATAGTCTAAAACCATGGTACAGACTTCATAAACACTAACGAATGGTATTATAAAAAGGTCAGGAGGTGCTAGAAAACCCAGAAGTGCTAACGGAGAGAGTAGTAACTGTTTCTGCGGGAAATAATGTACCCGTAAATCTTAAGTTGACATATAGTCATTGAAACAATCCTGTACTGACGGCATCATAATGAAATGCCATAACTTTATCATCAAACTAGCACTGCTGTTTTTAGCTGAAGTCCAGAGTGAATCAGGCAAAAAGCCCTCGAGCACTCAAATCCATCTTCATAGAACTGTGGAATGATTTAAATAGTAATTGTCTGACCACATACGCACTCCTCCCTCAGGCTGTTGCTATAGATAAGAATATGTTCTTAGTCACTTTGTTATGTAAAGGTCAAAAAATACTTTGTCTTCCTGTAGCCCTGTGTTCCCTGAGTGAATCTAAAATGACTGTGGAGGAGGTTTTCGGTCCTGGTATGTATCGGTTTTTTTCCGTCCTGATGCTGATGGTGCAGCACCAGAGGCCTAACCAACAGCAGAGACAACAATAAACTGAGCCTTAATGAGTAACAGAAAGGTTGGCGCTGAACAGAGAATACAGAAACAAAATTACCTCCTTCCAATCTGAACCCTTTCGAATCCCTTGGTAAATCTAATTAGGTAAAGTTTTCAGCATTTGCGAGAAGTAATGTGTAACTTTAGCTTCTTTTGTTGGTTGAGAAAGCGAGGCGCTGTTCTTTTGGGGGCCAAATTTATTCCCAACACAGCCTGCTAATGGCAACAACACAAAATTAAAACTTTTTTTGGATTGTTAATAGATTTTTTTTAATGTATATCACTACAGCTAACAAGAAATGAACCAAGAAAACTATGCTGTCCGGTTTGTGTTGTTTTATCACTTTCATAATTAACCCTCAGCTACAGTATCTTATTAATACAGTTAATTGTACACTGTTACCAGCAGATCATTGTTTACCATGTTACTTTCTAATTATGCAGGGTTAACTTCTGGTTTTGCCAGTTCTATTCTATTCTATTCTGCATTATGACAATGCTCTTAACTTTAGCCGATATAATGTTTGTTTTGTAATCAGACTGAAGGAGGCACAGTCTGATAAGAACGATAAAAATAAGTATCTACAGACAACATGAAGGAGAACAAACTTCAGTAGATGTCGTAATATGCATTTCACCCATTAGACATATCTCAGTCTCAAGGATCCTGCCTTGATTGTCACTTCCGTCATAGACCAGACACGAGTCCGTCCTTCTGATCAATTCACTCATAAATGGATCAATCTAACAAGAGCAGGAAAGGTTGTCCCCTCCATTCAGTGGATCAGTAACACATTGACACACGACAGTAGGATTTAATAAAAATCTAATGTCTACGTTCACAAGGGGAATAATGAAAGGTCGATATTTTTGAGTTCAAGAAACATATTTCACTTCTCATGTGTCTATGATTGAACCCTTAATTAATTCTTATTTCACTGTAACTTACTGTTAGTAAATCCAGGAGGACTGTTCCTGCTATTCATCAATTCACACATTCTTGAATTACATCACATTCTTTTGTCAACATTTTTCTCTTTTTATGATTTTATTCTTATATATTATATTATATTATATTATATTATATTA
>JAPQRQ010000003.1:23975487-23989314 GCA_037367365.1 Apogon talboti | reverse complement strand
TATTATATTCATCTGGGTTGTCATTTTCTTTATTCATAAGTGCTTTAAGCTACATTTGACTGTCAATTGCTCTCTTTAATGTAAATAAAGTGGTGCTGGCGATGTGATCAACTCTTTATTCTTTTTCTTGGAGGATTTATGTGCTGTTGTGGTCGGCTCTTTTTCATTTAGCAGCCTTTTTAATGAGGTTGCAGAGGATCCACCGATGCATCCTTGAAACTTCTCCAAAGGAAGCACTCAGTCCTTGGGAGGATTTTGGAGATTGGAACTGTCCTCCAGTGAAATCTGATGATAAAGCTTTAAGTGAATCCTTGAAGGATCCTTCCTTAAGTGCCACTGTGTCGGTTCACTACACAATTCTTCACACAACTTTTTTGGGGGGTTTGGCACCGTTTCAGATTCAAGAGTGTGATGTCTCTCAGTTGTGCTGATTATAAAGTATGGTCTTCTCAGCTGATGGCTGGAGTTCATTTTCACTTACTTAAATCTTAATCCTGCAAATTGTACCTTTAGGAATAATGATTCTGCAGCTATTTGATGGATTGGTGGGTTGCCTAATGGGTTGGCGAGATGTTGTGTTTAAAAGGCCCTAACCATTTTAATGCAGCATCTCTGGTTCAAGTCCAACAGGAAACTTTTGTTACACATCATTGTGCGCTTCTCGACTCTCTCCACCATCATTAATTCTAACAGAAGTCTAAACTTTCCACAAACACGAAAAAAGTAACCTGACATAGATATCCCTTTGTGTAAAGGTAACATTTTGAAAATCTTGCATCTGAAATGCTGCGATAGGAACAGGGAGTGCTTCACAGGTTAGAACAGCTCCACACTCCAGGTTTTGAAACCAGTGAGGTGTAAATGCCAAAGGATGTTGTTAGCTCTTGATAGCACCAGTGGCACCTATAACTCTGGTACCCCAAGGAGGTTCAAAGCATCCCAAAATGGAATAGAATACTATCTCAGCTGACAACTGTCATCTATATTTCAGACTGTAGTTTAATGACTATATTAAAAGCCCTATTAATCTTTGGTAATGATACTGCATGGTTATTACCTTGGTGCACTCGGTGTGCGGGTGGTTTTGTGTTAGAGGAGATAGATTAAACAAATCATTTTTATTGTCAGCTGCCACATTGAAGTAGGGCATTTGTTAACATTTAGAAATGACAGTTAATTAATGGAGGCAGTACTCTGGGAGAAATGACACTTACTTGACCAGTTATGAGCCTTTAATCTCAAACTGAAACTATGTATTTTTAATTTATTTTGTCCTTCTTTTCTTGTTCAACTGATGCTCCGACCTACAGATCTGATCAATTCAACCCTCATCTCCTCATTTTTGTATTTTTTTTTTTTATTCTCTGTTGCCAATTTAAGGTCTTTGCTGTTGTAGCACCACTGGAAAAGTTTTGACATCACATGACAACTGGGAGTTACAACTATATGAAAAGAAGTGTTGGAAATTACTTTCCCTGCTACCTCAGCTGAAGTCAAATCAAGGGCATCTCATTACTGAAACTGATATGCAAAGATATTGGATAGGTTTGGCACTTCCTGCACTCTGGAAATATAGTGATATCAGCCAAACAGTTGCTCACTAAAAGCTCCTAGTCACAGAGATACCCTCTGGAGGACAAATAAGAAAAGAGAAAGAATAGATGAAACAGATGGAAGTCAAGGAAAAGACAAAGGGTAAGAGTTTAAGAGAGAGGGAGAGTGAAAGGGATGTTAAAGATGACAGGGTCAGAACTAAAAAAAGAAGAAAGAATAAGAGAAAGACGAACAGGGACCTTCTTTGTTCTGTAATTGAGCTTGAAATAGCCCTATATTGTAACTTAATGGTAAACTTTTCTTCCCCTCCACCATCTGTCATTTATTGCCTTTATCACTTCCTCTCTCATCTTTCTCTCAACTCTTCCTCCCTCCTTGTCTTGTTTCGTTGTGCACATGAAAGTGACAGGCTTGTCTGGTTATGAATATTTAAGTCCTGCTCTTCTACTTTTTGTTTATGCCAGGCCTTTTTGAGGGCACGTCCACTTGTTTTTCTTTTCTCTCCTGCATATTCCCGCTGGCCTCCACCCTGGATGTATATTAACACCTGCACATTGCATCTTATGCCATTCACTATAATTCATTACTCTCACTAAAGCCTACTCCAATTCCTTCAGTTTTGATCACCTTGCCTTATGGTACTGGGTATTATTAATATTATTATTTTTTTCTTCTTTCCTTAAGGAGGTGCAGGTGTCTTTATGTTTGCCTCTGAGATTATGTGCCGACTGCATGAGGGTGCTTTGCATGCCAGTGTAATTTTGTTGGGGCAGCAGAGGCCCCAGGTGTGGGTAAGTTATTGGAAAAGGCTGGGGAAGGGCTCTTATTGAGCCGGCTCAAATTAGACTCAGGTTGGGAGACTGTGTTGTGTCATAACCATTCCATCAGCACACTTTTGGGCCAATAATACATATTAGATAAATAATAATAATAATAATAATAATAATAATAATATGATGATGATGACATTGTTTTGGTAGCCTAATATAATTCATCATCAATTTTGTCAGACTAATGAAGATGAAAACAAAGTAAATATTTATGCAAAATCCTTATCACTTGAATTCAAAGTCTGACCTGATGGCATGTGCAGAATTAGAACTCTTAAGTTCAGCCAGGACTGTGCGATATGATAATGTAAATCATGTAACCACAGAAAAAACATCTATTACTGTATGCTCTTCTCTGATGCTTTAGGCAATGTTTTTCCTCATTTGGAGGTTGCTTTCTGTTCTTCTACATGGCATGCATACCAGAGGGAAATTTGCATGAATCCAACACAAACAGAAAAGGAGGAGAGTGAACATGACACAGAATGCAGTAATTCTGAACAAGAGGAGGGCAACAACCAGCCAAGACAAAAATAGTAGCTCATAAAAGGAGAACATTGTTCCACTACGAAAGACAAGAATGTACCCACTTCTAAAATGTACAATGTTCGCAAGGTCGGACTGTCTTTAGTGTGTGAGAGTGTGTTTATATTGTATTAAGTAGAAGGGAATTAGGTTTTTATATATTTGTTTACACTACTGTTTAATACTGTTTTTATATTGTTGTCTTGAAAGGCCCAATCATGAATGGAAGTTAAGAATGGGCTAAGCTATATTCTCTTGGTACAGACCATCAAATGTTCTATATGTCCCGCATGTTTCACTACATTGTCCCTGATAAATTAATGGCTCATAATAATAATACTATTAATAATAATAATACTGTCCCTGCAACAGACTCCAGTGTCACCACTTACCCACTTGTTTGCAACTTCTATTTTTATACATTAGAATTATAAATGTTGCTGCAAACTTTATTGAAATTGTAAAATGGAAAAAGAGGAAAAATTAATTGATTCTGCGTAGGTATCTTATATCTTATATTTGTCATGTACTAAAGATATGATATAAAATATTCATTCTTTCAAATGACATAAATGTGCTGTATCATAACATTTTATCCATGCCATCCAAATGCTGAAACCCATGCAAAATCAAGGACAACATGCAAACTGCAGAACAGTAATGCTCTGGCTGGGACATTGGAAATTACAGAGTAACAGCCCATCCCATACTCCATATACTGATTTCTTAATAAAATTATGTATCAAGCTTTAACTATTGCACTAATAAGTTAACTAATTATGGCAGAAAAGGCAGAGACCTGACTGATCTCATAAAAGTGCTTTCAGTTTTTCCCGTATCAGTCTCAGGGCCTTGGTGCTGTGCCTGACCATGCGCTGAAACTGCTTCCAGGGACAACAAAATCGAACAGAGCCATCATTAATAATAACAACACCTGTGCTTTTCCTTGTATCTAGTGTTTATACCACTTTAATGCCAGCTTGAAGTTTTACCATTAAAAGACCCATTTTCTGTTAATGTTATCTGGCATTTTTGCTGTTTGTTTCAGGCCAAACCTAGACAGTTAACGGCAATTTAGTGAATGAGTGAGCACTGAGCTTTGGTGTGGAGCAGAGAACACAGGTAGCTGCAAGAATGCTGAGTGAGCAAAAACTACTGTGAGTGAGAGGCTCTGTTCACACAACCAGAATTCTAGACTGGCAGTATTGCAAGTGTATTGCATTATTAAAGAGGGAGGCTGTGAGAAAAATAAACTACAGTGTTTTTGTTGATTTATATTAAAATAATTAAATATCAAATAATTTAAATGTGACAAAAACTACTGCTGTCTAAAAACGTATCAAAATGATTAATTACTACTGATCTATAACAGCAGCTGTATGCTTTTCAAATAGTTTCAATGTAGATGCACGTGTCTCAGCTAAGTTAAATGCTGATTCTTATGTTTCCACCATGCATTATGCAAGAAACAGTGGCCCACATGGCATGAATGAGAAAGTATCAGGCAGTCTGGGTGGATGTTGTGAACCAAAAAGCCAGTTGGTAAATTCCAACTGGGAGAGGCAGGATGCTGTGTGTGCTGGGGCCTCTGAAATTCCCATCTCATTCTGGGCACTATCTCACAACCTATTTCCATGGAAATTAAAGCATAATGCCAGACATCACGACTTTTCCAATTCAGACACACGCAGAAACACACTCTCAAAAGAAATAGTGGAACATGTGGAAGTTTACAGAGCAGAACTCAGGGAATAAAAAATAGAGATAGATCTTGGATTTACAAATATGGAGGGAAGATAAGAGGATCAGCGAATCAGAGCCTTTCTGGCTCACTGATCAGAACTCTCATCGTGTTGTACAATAACACAATGATGGACTTAATTCAGCTGAAACACAGTGGGACAGGGATGTAAATGTAAATTCGTTCAGGTATGATAAGGGATTTCAATATTCTCACAATCTCCTCTGATCAAACAAACTGATAAATAAACCAGTGGCATGAACAAATCTGAATTACGTGCTTCTAATATGTGCAGTAAAATTTACCAGAATATAAAGTTAGGCTGAAGGAAAAAGGAAACAAATTTCAACATAAGTACCGCCCAAAAGCTTTGTTTTGTTGATCAATTTCCCGTCTCCTGCAGTGCTATGTTCCCATTGTCTGAGTACACCAAGTCTCTTTCGTTTCTGCACTTTATGTCTTCATTTCAGCAGTGGAATGTCCATGCTGTTAGGAAACACAGATCTATACACCCGCATCTTTAAGAAGCACACTAGCCTTTGCAAAAAAAGAAAAAAAAAGAAGTGTATTTTCATTCAAATGCTAAAAACATAGTAGCCAATTGTTCAAAAAACGAAAAAAAGCGGTGTGGTGTGACAGTTTGTGGTTATTATGTAAAGAGAACTGGCATTGTAGTATAGGTATTGCTTGCTAACATTATAAACTACTAGTGACCAAATTTTCAAGACAAAACAAGGTTAATGTAGGGATAATAACCTGAAAAAATGTGTAGTCACTCACAAAGCTCTTTTTTTCTGGGTTTCAACAATCTGGTGACATATTCCTCTGCATTTAGATAGTCCAATTGATTATAAAAGTTACACACACCAGTAGCCATGTGACATCTTCAATGCCTCAGTTTGCACAGGACTCAGAACTTTCTTCTACCACTCTGTTTTGAGTCTGCATCTAAAACCTCTAGGGCTTGATATAGATACACACCATGATACAGATATACTTTATTAGTCCCAGAGGGAAATTCACCATCCATCAGCTGAAGTAAAGAAAAGACAGCAAAGTAAAATAAAAACAAAAAATCATGGGTTTAGTCTCCAGTATTTCTACCATTAACTAAGGGGTTGTACAGTTTGATGGCAGCAGTGATGGAGAATCTTCTGCAATGATTAGCATTGTATTTCAGTGAGGTGGCTAGAGAGGAGATTTAAATTCATCACCTTTTCCTTTGGTCTTAGAGGTGTTCAGTAGGAGGCAGTTTTTTGTGAACCCTGTGAATCCCTTCCTGTCCTTCCCTGATACACACCAAAACAGCTGTGTCATCTGATTTTGGGGTGTGACAGGACTCAGAGTTGGATGTAAAGTTCACTGCATATAATGTGAACTGGAAGGGAGCCAAAACAGCCCCCTGAGGAGTCCCGGTGCTGCTCATTACTGTCCCAGAGATACATTTCCCCAGCCTGATATATTGTGGTGTTCTTGTCAGGTAGTCTAGTCTGTGATCCAGGAAACAAAGGAGGGATCCATCCCCATCCACTGGAGCTTGTCTCTGAATATGGAGGGTTTGTTTGTTTTGAATGAACTTGAAAAATCAAACAGTACAATCCCCACATCCCACTGGACTCATCCAGCTGACAGAACACTCAGTATTGCATGCAGAGGACAACATCATCCCCTCCAGTGTGGTTTTTTGTATGCAAATTGGAGGGGGTCCAGCACATATTTGACATGGGGTCTCAGTAGGTGCAGAAGCAACCACTCCAGGGTTTTCATGATGTGAGGTATTAGGGCCACTGATCTGTAGTCATCTGGCCCACCTGGATGCCCTACTTTTAGGTACTGATAAAATGCATTATGTTTTCCAATAGCTATAACCCTTCACAACTGTAAACTCCGGTTGATGATCTTCTGAAGAGGTTCACGCTCTTGCCTCTGCTACCCTTTCTTCAATTCTAGACACACTACACCACACAAGTGCATGTGAAATGGAGGGTTAGTACCAAGTAGTAGGGTCAAAGGGGGAGGGCCCGTACACTGACGGCAATAACAATGTTGTTGCACTAAATGCACATTAAGAATCCAACACACAGCGCACACATAACGCCCGCAACAGCCAAAGCACTCCAATACAAACAGGATTACGTGACACATAGAAACAGCAGTGTCTGGACCACAGGGAGATAGTGGTGTGGTGTAACTAAACACAGTGATTACTCTGCCCACACAGCCTCTGGATCCTCTCCCATTATTGGCTTTAGATGAAATCAAGATCGATTGATCACTCAGCCTGAGACTTTGCAACTGCTCAGCTCTGTGTGTTTGTTTATGTGTGTGAGTAATTGTGTTAACTGCAGTGTGTGTATGCTGTGTAAGGCCTAGCGCCGTCTTCGTCTGCAGATACATGACGTTAAAAGTGTTTGAGGACTTTGAGCGTGGTTAGGGTGAATGTGTATGTTTACAGGATTATCATATTTGTGCATGTTTACAGTTAGTATTTATGTGTGTACCCGGGAATGAAGCCCGTGTCCCTCTGAGCTCGTCTCCCTGAACGAGAACTTCCTAGCGGTCTGAGCAGGAGGTATGAAGTACACACCAGCCAACTCACACACACATGGAGAGAGACTAATCTGACACTTCCTCAGGGTGAGGGGATGAAAAGAATTTTAAAACAGAGTCTGAAGGACCCTCATACATATTGCATTTCACCCAGCTTATCCTGCTATCATAAAACAGATTAATTGGACATTTACTCAGCATTAATCGATTTGGAAAATATGTAAGTATTACATTTGCTCTTTCTATCCATCTTTGCTTAGGTTTTCTACTGCACTTATATTTTTAATCTTGTCTGCTCAACCTTTGCGATGCAGAAGATTTCAACATTGATTTCTATATACAGTATTTTACATCCATTTAGCATTAAACATCATTTCAACATTATTTCAAAATTTCAATGTTGAAACAAGACTGACTAATGTAGTGAGTAGCTTCTCATTTCCTAAACCATTACTTTGTAAGAGAGCATAAACATTGCCAGGTTTTATTGTGTTCATCAGACTTTTGGAAGAGTGATTCAGGGAACATAAGACATCATTTTCACACATGGATTGGCCACCACAGAGGCCAGACCTGAACCCCATTGAGAATTTTTGGGATGTGACAGAGAAGACTTTACACTGTGGTCCAATTCTCCCATTTTTAATATGAGATCTCGCTGAAAAATTCTGACTATTGGGACTACAGATATAAAAAATGTTGTGACATTTATTGCAATGCTAGATAAACACTAAGGCATGAAGGATGCTGTGGTGAATATGTCCTGCATATTGCATGAGAAATGTCTTTTGTGGCTGGCACTGTATGTACTAGGTGTAACGCTGTTCCTCGTAAAAGGAGTCACTTCAGTTCCTACTGAAAAAAAATAAAATATATAAACGCTATAAAATAGCATTCCCAATAGCTGATAACTCACCAAAAGGAAGCATCAACTTCAACATCAACAAAGAATCACATTTCCCAAATCTGAGAACCCTTTCAGCTCTAGTTGCTTTTCAATGCTGTATTTTCACCAAGTAATAAGAACATGGTGCACAGTTTCCATTCTTCCACATGAACAAAAACCATCTGTATGCTTTCCTGTAATTTTCAAATAACTTACTGAGCCATAGTGACTTAATAATAAGATGATGAAATGATCAAGAGTGTGTGTGTGTATATATATATATATATATATATATATATATATATACACACACACACACATACACATAATCCACCATGTCCTTGTTAACCGTGGAGCCTCTGAGTGTCCAAATTGGTCAAATCTGAAAATGTATTAATTAAATGTATTGATAGGATTTGTGGTTCAAAGTTCAGAACAATTTTATCTACTGTATACGCAAGTAAGATCACATATGCTTGGAGAAACGTCGACTGGATTATAAGCACCTGAACATGTAAAAAAAATAAAATAAAATAAAAAAGTTAAATCACTACCTTCTCGGGTCTTTGACAAACTAAGCTCTCCTCTCAGGGCTGTGGCAGTGTATCCTTCCCCCCGGAGACCCTTCCCAGTGGGCATGTGGTCTTTACGCCTCCACCGGACTGTGCTTTACTAAGAAGGGGGTTGTATGTGTTATTCTAAGTTGTTCTCCCTAGTCTTGGTCTGTCAGACAGAGTGAGCAAGTGGAGTAGTCTCTATCCACTGAGTGCTCCAGGAGGTAAAATAGTTTTGCTGGAGGCCAAAACAGTTAACTCCCTGCCTGGTGTCAGAATGTGTCTTTATGTCAAGAGAAGGCACTTTGCATGTTCATCATGTGACGCATCTCTGATGCTGTAAAGGTTGCATACACAATTAGCCTTTACTTGCATGCTATAGCACCCCACCCCACCCCAGACCATTCCTATCAGCTAAGTCAGTTAAAGGAAGCAAACAACGGAGAGACCAAACTGTTCTCAGTCCTTCTCGACCACTTTCCACTTAAACGCAATGCTTTACTCTTTGTAGTCAACATTCGAACAGGTTGTTTTGCCATTTTATTGATGAATTTTCAGAACAGCAGAAGAAAAAAAATCGAGAAACATCAACACAAAAAAATAATGTAATGTACTGATAGAAAACTGAAGTAGCTGCATTAGACCCAGTTTATGGTGCACCATTTCCTTATCTGTGTGTTGTTTCTTTGTCAGTTGTCTTTGCTTCTTTGACTTACACTTAGACTGCAAATATCAATATAGTGTTCTACCTCCAGAACATTTAGAAAGCACAGACTCTTATGTAAGCGGCTGAACTGTCAAGGACTCAGACACTTCCCCACAGAGGACAAAGGTGATACACTACCCATCAAAGTGGTATTCAATCATTTATCCTGCTTTTACCCTGCATTAATACTCCAGACATTGTCCTTGATGTTATACAGCAGACTCTGATAAGTGTATGCATATTGTCAAAGTAAGACCTAATGTTCTAGAAACAACTTGGCTGTTCCTGACAGAGTGAAAATGAGAAGTCAAAAGGAAGGCAAACTTTTCAAACAACTTCACAAATTGATATTAGGTGATGTATGTGTCAGCTGAGGTAGGGAATGGAAATCTGAATGTAAAGTCAGGTGGAATGGATGTAATACCGTGTAGAAATAAATTAACATTCATTCATTCACCTTCTGATAGTCTTATAGTCCTCGAGAGGGTCACGGGGGGTGCTGGAGCCTATCCCAGCTATCTATTGGTGAAGGCAGAGTACACCCTGGATGTGTCGCCAGTTCATCACAGGGCTGACATATATAGATGAACAACCAATCACACTCACATCCGCACCTATGGGCAATTTAGATTAACCACTTAACCTATTAGTGCAGGTCTTTGGATGGTGGGAGGAAGCCAGAGTACCCGAAGAGAACCTACACAGACACGGGGAGAACATGCAAAACCGAACCCAGGACTTTCTTGCTGTGAGGCGACAGTCCTAACCACTGCACCACCATATTCAAACAATATGTTCTTCATTTGATGATAGAAAACATGTCTTCTTATTACAATGATTGATGATTTGATCATAGAAATATTACATAAAGCCTCTTTATTGTGTCACAAATAACATTCTCTATAGCAGCAGTTCCTAAACCTTTTGAGATTGATACTCAAATGGTCAGTTTTGTGTCTCATTGGGATCCATATTTACAAAAATACGGCATGAACTGCCAAAATTATACATTTTTTACTGACTCCTCGATCATCAAAACAATGTTGAATAATTGTTATTTGAATAATGTTATGTGTTGTGTTGTATTTCTTATTCTTGCCTGAGTTCACCCTGAAGTATTTATTATTTTTAGTTTCTATCATCTTTGATCATGTATATATAATAAACTGTACATGTCACTGAGCTTTGTTTAGTTTGGGGACTGGGGTGGGATTCCTTTCACTCTGTGTGGTGTCCTGAACCCCCAGACAGGGTGTAACAAGCCTTTATTTGTTGAAAATGTGATGAGAATGTAATCTAAATGTAATGTGAAATCATCCAGGGTGAATTGGTTAAGACACATAGTACATGGGTGCAGATGCTCTGTGCATTGAATCCCCAGTCTGATTCCCAGGGACGGACCATGTGCTGCATATCATTCCCTGTCTCTCTTTCCCACATTTCCTGCATTTCTCTACTGCCTCTATGAATAAAAGCGCAATGCCGGAAAAATAGTCTTACAAAAAGAGATAGAATAGAATAGGCCTTCCTCTAGAAACTTCCAGAGATTATGGTTTATTTTATCTGAAAATGAATTGACCAATATTAAATCTACACAAATAATGGTTTTATACATTACTAACATGTTAAAACATGTCACCACATATTATGGTTAATTACATTACCTCAAAAAGATGATGTCTGTTGGCAAAATAAACCTTAACCATATTAAATATAGAGCATAGCTGCAGCTCATGGCCATTAGTTACCATTAACTGTGGAGCAATGAACCATTGTTGTGTTGTTGACTCATCCTTGTAATAGCTGACTCAGGTCTAATTTTGCTTCTCTGTCGATTCCACTTTGTCAGAGGCTAATGGATGTGTTTATGTATCGTGCACATTAACTCTACAGATTCAGTAAAAGTCAAGAAGGAGAGCACGATAGAGAGTCATGACCTCAAATTCACACTCACGCTAAATATACAGTACTTCATATACACTATAGCTTTATAGTATTGAGTCTTTTTGTCTTCATTAAAATATAGAAGTTATTTTCACAGGCTGACCTTATCTTTCTCCCACTCATCTCCTAGATTCTCCCACATACATGCACAAATGTCTCCATTCCTACAGTAATGACACATTTCCGACTTTGACCTCTTAATGCCGTCTAACACACGGCTGCTGTCTTTTTGCACCTGATTTCTTTTTAATCTTCTCTAGTTAATTTATCAGCTTGAAAGCATTCTTCTACAACTTTCAAATGCAGGAAGAGCATACAGTAAATAAAAGGAAAGTAGAAACATCATTTTCTCCTTGAGAAAAGTAGCCTTTCTGTGTTTTTTGTGTGCATGGTTCTGCAAGTTTACCGTGCCCTTATAGGAAATGATGTTTTTCTCAGTACTGTAGTAGAATCAGCATCGTAAAACCTTGTGTCACTCACAAAATGTCCATGCACAACCCAGTATTACTATGACAATATCCTAGTTTCAATACAAGTCACATTAACAGCATGTTCCATTTCTGAATTAGGCTTTAGCCTCATTTTCCAGTTCAGACATATGGAATATTATGCAGCATGACTTTGAAATGTTAAGTATCTCTATTTTTAGAGGTGAATAAAACAGATTTTTGTTAATTCCTGTACCCAAGACAGTTCATAAATGTGATGAAGGTGTTAGCAGATTTTTAGGCAATTAAGATTAAAAATAAGATGACCTACAAATAATAAAGGCATGGGGGACCGCATTTTACTGAGGAGCTTTCTTTTGTTCAACAAAGAAGAAAAGTAACAGTCTCTTCTCATTCTAACATGGTTATTTGCACCTTTCTTTGTCTTTGCAAGACACTGAAAGTAAAAAAAAACAACATAACATTCATGTGTTGTTTCTGCACAACAGAACTAAATTAGTTTTGTTCTTGGTAAGGTCTTGCAGTACAAGCACATATTTACTAGTAATACTAAATAAACATGTATTTAATTATGCATGTATGCTTCTAATTATCCTGTAAGTCTGAAGTCTATTGTAGCTGTTAAACATCAAAATTCCACCCACACTAGACTTTCTGTTCAGACTGTGTAGGCGTGTATAGGCCAAGTTTGATTGGCATCCTCCTGGCTCTAACAGTTCCTTTAATTGTACCTGTTAAGGCAGCCCAATTTAGATATTTTTGACTTTTAAGGAGTTTAGTGACTGCAGCAAAACCCAAGCATCCTTTAAGAGCATGTGTTAAACTGCAAGAAATGTGCAGAATCTACCTGTCTGAGTGAATTAGGATGGGTTTGGCTCGCTTTCAGAGGAGCATTAGCCAAGACTCAAGAAGAGTCCTACTGATCAAATGAACTTAGACAGGTGATGATAAATACTGTGTGCATGAGCCTCTCAAAACAGGGAGAGGGATGATGGGATAAATAGAGGGATTTAGAGAACAAAGAGGGAGAGAGAACAGCAGACAGCAAGGGAGTGAGGATTTTAACTGTGAATTTTAACTACTTATATGTAACAACATGGGTGATTAATGTTGATGATTCCAAAGAGGTTACAGCCAAATGCATTTTGTGGAAAAAGCTCATATAAAGTATAACATTAATTTGTCTTGCATCTTTTTTCCTTCTTTTAGATTATAGAACATGGGTCAGCAACGACCCTGGGACACATATGAGTGCAATTTAGATAGGATGGTTTAGAAGGAGCTGTCAATAATGATGATGATGATGTCAATGATGATGATGTCAATGATGATGATGATGATGATGATGGGTTCTGTCATTTGGGTTTCTGTCATCTATCAATCAAATCAATCCACATTACTTTGACTAGATTTGACCAGCTGACCACGACAAGGGGGATGTCAAGTCAGTGCTGGATATTCAACATTATTTTCCCTCCGGAATCAAAAAACGACTCATAACATCACTATGCAATGTAAAGTGTAGTGTTTGCCATTGATGATATAGACTATAGCGCACCATCATGGGGTATTTTTCAGCATCACAATTTTAGGATGAACCAAAAATACTGTCTTAACCATATTGCTAACAGTTTTCATTAACATGATTCTGAACAAATACATTTTTTGGAAGAACTTGGAGCACGCTTGTAATGTCCACATTACAATGCATCGCAATGAAAATTAAATCAATGATACAAATTACATATTACAATATACACATGTGAGTGTATGTGTACCACTACTACTACCACTACTACTAATAATAATAATAACAGACTTAACATTTCTGAAAAATAAACAGGTTGTAGCCATGCTGTGGTCTCTCATCTAATGTTTTCAGTTCATTTAATTAAATTTTTTTTTAAAAAAGTGACAAAATAAAATACAAAGGTCAATAAGAGGGTCAATGATATTAAAAAAAACCCCCCCCCCCCCCATGCCATAGATACAGTAGGAGTCAGTTTAAATACTATTATGATCAGTGATGGCATGCTCAAGCACAGACCTGACCATCTTCAGGTACATTAATGTAACCACAGTTAGGCT
>JAPQRQ010000003.1:23945113-23959425 GCA_037367365.1 Apogon talboti | reverse complement strand
ACACACACACACACACACATATTTCACATGCACTCAGGCTAAAATTGCCGTGTCACTGTGAAAAACACACATTTACGCATTCTTTGCCTTTCTTATTCTCACATACACCCTGTTCACAAACACAAATATGCACGGGAATGCTGTGTCCCTCTTTTCTCTCACATACAAACAAGCACAGCAAGCGTACTTATTGTCCCTGTCTCCCCTAAACACACATCACACTAGTAGTAATGAATGTTTGGTCTCCCGTGTATGGATCTGTGCAAGTGTGTGACTGGAGGGACACAGCAGCAGCCATAAGGGCATCCATAGAAAACGCCAGACTAGTATAAACAGCCTGCAGAGAGACAGAGAAATATGCACAGACACACACCTGTCGTCACACAGCACACAAGGGAGGATGATGATGTGCGAAGGGCAGGGTGTGAGATGCAGCAGCAGGAGGAGGAAGAAGCAGAGGTAAACTCTCATTGCTGTCTCCTTATCCATCAGGAAATGTCAGGATCCTGTTATAGGGGGACTGTCAGCCTGCGTGTAGTTTGGGGCAGGAATAACTGCAGTATACAATATGTATGAGAAAGATAAAATGGAGGGTGGAAAAAAGTGTAGGGGGCGGAAGGTATGGAATGATGAAAGGTGCGGGGAAAAGAGAGTTGTTTATAGATAGGTCAAGACTGCAAAAGGACACAGAGGTAGGACAAAACAACAAACACTGCATGAAAACAGGTCTTAGTCTTTGAAGAAGCTCAATCATAACACCTGGAACACTACAATACAAACAGGGACTTCTTGCCAAGTTAATAATCACTTGTACGTTTTACCTGAAAGTACCGCTTTAATTGGAAGTTTTCAAAGCATTTTTTCTGTCACAAATGTAAAACAAAGGAAAAGAAAAACATTGGCTCTTGGGTTTAGTAATGGATAAGCAGAATAAACTAACTTTCGACAACAGCAAAGGTGTGGTGCAATTTGTTTCAGTAGCAGAGAGCGCTTATGATGTGTGTAAGTTGTGGATCGTTCTTGGGGATATGTAACCACAGTTGTATGGTGGAAAGTTGATATCGAACTAACCCCAAAGTTATCGGTTTTGACTTTGACATGACTCTCTGTCATTGCTTTCATCTGGATCAAACACTCAGTAGATAAAAAATACAACTTTACATCCACAAAAATAGCAAAACTGTGTCTTCATGAAACCGTTTTCATCCCAAATGCACTAACAGCTACCAAAACCACCAAGAAATTTCACTTTATTCCCTCGTTGAGTGAATAAAGTATAAAGCTCATTGTGTACACATCATTCAATTTTCTCCTTCATAAACTCAGACTAATGCTGTGCCTGGAAACCTTCACGTGTTACATCAGCCACTATTGTAGATTACAGGTGTGTTTGCTTAGCTCTGTTTTTAGACAGAAAACTCACCTCTGTTTTCTGCACCATTTGCGCTGTCAATCGCTGCACTAATGATCTGTTTGGAATCGTCAAACAAGGTCAGAAAAGTCATAGTTTAGTCTGAACCGTGAATCCTTTAACAATCAACTACATCATATAATAGCTTTATACCTTCATAATCAAACTCACGCGTGTAGAAGAAACACTGCCATTTCAGCATCAAACTCCAGTCTTTTCATTTAGACCTCTGCAGTACAACATTTTCTCTAAACACTCTAAAGATAATTCAAGGTCAGGTTTTACTATTTTAAATTAAATCCTATATACAGGCTCTTTATTAGCTGTATACAAACTCATCCTTGGCTCCTGTGTTTCCTAATCAGACATTTAATCAAGCATTTTAATCAGGCATGACATTTATGTAATTATTAGCAATACTAAGCATTGTTTCCAACGTTCCTATGTGTTCTATGTCCTTGTTGCAAAAAATGATCCTTCTGCAATTATCCTTATGAATCCGCATGATTTCACCTACCCTACAATACAATCAATCTAGTTCTTTTTCCCAGTTTTCCTGCATGCAATTCAGTGCACAAGTTGAGTTCACAATTCTATCAGCATATCTTAAATATGACTACTTACATGATTACATTTGTTTCTCTAATGCTATGCTTTAGTTATAATTGCTTCCTCCAGTGTTATCCTGAACAATGCAAACTGTCACTCATTCAGTTGCTCTCAGGCAGTACTGCACCTACAGGGATAGGCGACCAAGAAAGCCCGGCTTAGTGTTTTCTATATGGCCACTGTGGTGGTCTGGCATCAAAATAATACTGCCCAAAGGTAAACAAAATTTTAAGTCACATTAATTAATAAAGCCCATATTGTAAAGATTAAAAACAAAGTTGCATTGTGTATAAATCCAGATGCCCATGTTGGCAGTACATGTCAGAGGATTAAAAAGTTTGAAAAGTCAACAGATGAAGAGCTACACTGAACTCCTCCTCATCCTAAGCAGCATGTTCTCTGAAAACAGGATGAAACACAGGTTAGGTCTTTCTTACTCTGTCTTTGTTTTGCATTTCTTTTTCACTGCTGGCAGACTTTTCTGATTGGTTTACTCTTTTTTTTTTCTTTCCCCTGCATCTGTTTGGCCTTTCTATTTTTATTTTCCCCCATATCTTTTCAGCGTTTTTGACATTTCATCTGTGTGTGCCCGGCTGTCTGTCTTTACCCTCAGTAGTTCCTAACTCCCCTCTCCTTCCGCCCCCTGCTTTCTCTCCATCCCTCCTTCCATCTTTTCCTGTATCGCAGCGTTAGCTAAAGTGACCTTTATGTGCTGTCAGCTCGCTGCGTGGCCGTCAATCATCATCTGCTCCCATTAGAACGGCTCTATCAGGAGCTGTCTGCACCACAGGGCTGCCAACACACCGCTCAGTCCATGTACACGCCACCCACCACCCATCAGCTGAGAACGATGTAAAAGAGTCCAAGGAAGCGAGACAAAAAGGAACAGAGTCAAGCAGAAAAGGGAAGTGAATAAAAAGATTCAAGTGCAGGCTTTGTTTCTACTGCTTCTTGTTCTTTCCCTCCATCTGTTTCCACCATCATCCTTCATTAACTGTGTTTACTTCAAGATACCTGTGTTTTGGTCCTTAAGGAGCAACGTTACAGAGAGTTAGCATCCAAACCAGCCAGAGAGAGAAAAAGAGAGAGAGAGAGAGAGAGAGAGAGAGAGAGAGAGAGAGAGGAAGAGGAAGAGAGAGAGAGGGGGAGATACTATCTCTCTCCCCTGTCCCTCCATCCCTCAACACCTCCATCTCCTCTTTCCTGTCTCTCATTATACATTGAGGTCCTACTGGGGGGGGTTTACTATCTCCTCTTTCTTCTCTCTACTCTCTCTCTCCGTCTCTATGTTTACCTGCTGTGGGAGCTTCCTATCTCTTCCATTTGTTTTTATGTCTCCTCAACTATTCCTCATTTCCTCCTGTGGTCCCTTCACTTCAACCTGTTTGTTTACTGTGATGCAGACTTCATTCTTCCTCTCTTATTCCCTCCTGCCCCTCTTCTGTTTCACTTCTTTTTCTGTCCCATTCTGACTGCTTATCTTATTTCTGTCCACTTCATCTTTATTTTCGGACTCCCTTCCTTGTCCATTTCTGCACTCTGCTCTCATTTTGTGTTGTCCTCCACCTTGTTTCCCTCGTTTTCCTATCTTCCCCATCCTCCATATATTCTACTTCCAGTTAAAACCCTTCCCTCTTCCTCCTCCGTTTCCTCTTCAGTGTTTTCCACTGTTTGGGAAATGAGACAATCCAGCCCAAAATAAACACAAACACAATCCCACAAACAGCCAATATGAAATGCAAATTAACATCAAAATACTTACAGTTCACCACACATACATCATCTTGTAATTAAATGCAAGAGCTCAAGTAACAGCTGCTATGCGAGCATGTGACTGTGCCATTTAATCAGAGCTCCAGACAAGGGCTGAACAATGTGCAAAAATACTGTATACATATATATTACAATTACTTTGACAGATATTGTAGTATAGGTTAAAGGTAATTCTTGCATTTCAATTTCACTGAAAAAAATGATGCTTTTACCAGAGTCTGTACTAAACAAACATGTTCTACATCTGGAGATATCTGTAGCACCACAATGCTTCATTTATAATGGTATGCCGTAGCATGATTCACCTTTACTATACTTGGCAATATTGATGTGACTATGCCTATAAAAAATATTCACCCCCTTCAATGATTCCCCTCATAGTGCCTTTAAAAATTTTATTATTTTTGACAAGAATTTACAAAAAAATTTTAATAAAAATATAAATAAAATAATTTGATACAAAGTAAAAGACTACAAACACTAATAACATAGTTGATTTACCAAAAATGTAATGATGTAAAAATGATTGCATACATATTCACCTCCTTTAAGTCACAATTTAGCAGATGCGCTGAAATCACTGCACTCAGTCTGTGTGGAAAGTCAGGCTTGCACATCTGGACACATCAATTCTACTTCATTCTTTGTAAAACTGCTCAAGCTCTGTCTGTGTATCATGAGTGAAGACTGTGACTCAACCACTCTAGAACATTCACTATGTTGTCCTTAAATAATTTCTGTGTTGCCTTCGCTGTACGCTTCAGGTAACTGTCTTGCTGGTAAAAATATTTTCCAGAGCCATAGTTCTCTACCAAACTGAATCACATTGTCCATCAGGATTTTACCTATATTTTCCTGAAGCCTCCTCACAGCATAACGCTCCCACTACCATACTTCACAGGAGGCATGGTCTGTTTGTGGTGATGTGCGGTGTCTGGTGTCTGCCTAACATAGTAAACATAGAATCCATGCAACAGTTTCTGTCTGCACAGTCTCTCCATCCCTGCTGATGAAGTGTTTAACTCCAACAGAGTAGTGGGATGTGTCACTGTGGCCTGCCTGACTTGTCTCCTTCTTCATGGTCACAGTTTGTGAGGACATCTTGCTTTAAGACTAGTGCATGTACCATGTTCCGTCCATTTCTGCACCTGTTAAGCCCTGACCCATTTGTTTCTAGTCAGAATAATTTCAGTGCAAAACAATGGATTAACCAACAGCAGAAGCTTCATTCATATAAAACCAAATTGTGATCAGAAAACAGCAAAATAAGACAAAATTCCTAATAATTGCTTAATTTATTTTTTCCTCTTTTTTGGGTCAATCTGTGAGTTTTAGTGGTAGAGACCTAATGTTTATACTGCTAGATCTGCTTAGTGTTATCTTAGTGCTGCAAAGGTTGTCACATTGGTCTTGTATGAAATTATTCACTCCATATTCTGGACTCAGATTGTTAGCTTGTTTTTTTTTTATTTTTTTACTCATTTAAGTTGTTGTTTGGTGTTGTGTTCTGTTTTCCAATAACTGGTTTTGTTGAGCTTTTAGCTGATGTTCTTCTGCTTATAGATGTATAGCATATGTATATTACTACAGACATTGTGTAACATTACCATGGCAACACAGATGGAACAGTGGCTGCCCCTAATCCATCTCTTAAACCTGGATGTCCCACCGGGGGCAGATACCAAACACAGCACATTCTATACATCCACGTTACCAGAAGATCAATAAAAACAATTGTCAGACAACAGAACACAACATTAACCCCAACTTATACAATAACCTTTACTCAGACCTGCTTGGAGTGTTCTGGTTTCTTCATGTTGTATATATAGACACAAACACTGACTACTAGACCTTTCAGATACAGGTGTCTTTATACTACAGTCACTTGAAATACAGTCAGTGCACTCAGATGATCTTCACTCTCACAGTACCAAATGGTATTACTTTGTAGAACTTTGTTTTCACTTTGATTATTAGGACCTGAGTCCAAAGTAATACTGACTTGGAGCCTGAAAATAGTAATAATAGAATTTCTCAGAAGTTTTAATCTCCAGAAAACCAAAATGAGAGAAGGCTGTGATGATGAGAGGTTGGCTGACATGAGGGGCACTTGAGTCCAGGGTACTCGAGTGGATGGTGAGGCAATAACCCCAAATCAGCAAGCAGGAGTTCACAGCATTGACATGAATGGATAACGACAGCAACTCCATCAGTGTATCTGTACCTCTGCAGTTCATACATGATGATGTTGATGATCTTTACAACTGTTTGGTGTTTAAAGTTTATGGTCGAGTTGGCCAACTTTGTGTCATTTGAAAACATTGGGTCTCAGAGAGCCATGTCCATGGTGTTAGTTTAGTTTCAGTTTCTCAGCCACTTAAATGAGCCGTTCCACCGGCTGATTCATCATGTAGATTGTCCCTATCAGAAATCTGGAGCTGTAGTGGCACAGGAGGGTCTGAATGATCTTTCCTTGAGTCTTTATATTGTTGTCACCAAAGGACAAAATATGAGAGTGCTTATGGGTCGGACACAGGTAGATGACATCCTGCACATAACTGTCCCCATCCTGATGATGAGAGTCTCACATTTGCTCTAATCACTATCATACTCCCTCACACGCACAAATCAATTCCCTCTCGTGGTGTATTACATGATATATGATGGTGATTTGGAAAGAGGGTGGAAGGTTATGAAATTCACCTAATGCTGAAGTGGTTGGTGTCTCCAAAAGTCTCACAAAATGCTACTAAGCAGCTACACCCTGGATCCCCGAGTTTAAATGCATATTATGAATCAGAAAGAATATGCAGAATAAGACTTTAAATTGTCTTGAAGATCACCGTGTCATGAATATGGATAAAACGTGTGATAAAATCTCACATTTCAACATGTCAGTCCTTTTGATGATGTTGTGACAGCCACAAACACTTCCTGTTTGAGCTTTCCTGTGTCGGTGTGTTATTACCAAATGATTCACCCCTGAGGTGGCTGTTCCGTAGCTGCTGGAATCAGTCCGTCTTTCACTTCCTGGTTATTTGGTTTTGATTTGATTTACTTTGTGTTGTCTTGCTCATCCCTGCATCTTTCACTCAGCCATACACACACTACACCACTGATCATATTGGAGAAAACAATACGTAACATTTGGGTTAGAATTAATGCCGAGTTAAATGGTCATATATGGACGTCTCCACTTTGTCCCAGGCTGTGACAATATCCATCAGTTTTCTACATGTAGAACAACGAAACTTTAACTGGAGACTCATTTTCTATAGCCACCAATTGGGATAAGAAAAGGAAATGTAGGAGGAAGAAAAATAGGACTGCCTGTTTGGTGCAACAACACATGAAATAAGCATGAATCTAGTGTTGCATCATTATCAATATCAATGCCATGAGAAATACTTATGCCAATTGCATGTGTGTGTGGCCTAGTGCCGCAAAAAGATGCAGATTTGAGCGGCTCCAGATTACATTAGCATGTTAAAATCGAGTTTTATTCGTGATTTAAGGCAGTTAGAAGATGGTAGGAGGGTTGGCAGGTTTTTCAGTTGGCTTAAAAAACTAACAGGCTTTGTTTCTCTCTCAGGCATATAAGCAAATGTGCACTCTGATGCCCACAGTGTCTAGCAGGGAAATTAAAACCACGGGCATGGGCCAGCATGGCAGGGAGCAGCTGTGTAATGTTTCTCTTTGGCACGCAAGGTCGGTTAGCGTCATAAAATAGGCCGGTCATCACAGTTCAACAGGATGACAGATATAGACAGGCTATAAGACAGACAGGCATGTGTGTTTATGCTGGATGAAAAAAAACAGGCATATAAACTCATCTTTTTTTATGGTGCCCAGTCTGTCATATCTCCAAAATGAATAAAATTTGTATAGCAAAGGACAGGTGTGGCTGGCAAACAAGCAGACAGGAAATGAAGGTCTGAGTGACAGACCACAGATGGAAATAAAGGCGGAGGAACTATGACCCTGTCAGAAAGATGTCTCCATCAAAAAATTCCCACTGCCTCTCAACTTCACTTTCCACTTTCCTCTGCAGCTCAAATCCGCTTTCATCTGAGAGAAGATTCTTTATATGAACTGAATGAAGAGCACCTCAAAGACGAGATGAATCAGCCATTAACCCTGCTGTAACTCTCCTCTCCCTGTCTGTCTCTCTCTGAGACTGTCAATAGGATCAACTGACTCAGTGTCCTTGAAGTTGAGCTACAAACCCACACTTCAACTCACACACACACACACACACGCTCACACACTCACACACCCACCCAAAGGTAATTTGTAGGCACATAATTGTGAGCTGAGAGCTGAAGAGGAGAGCGAGCCAGTAAAAGTGTATCTAATATTTTAATTTCAGCTCCAGTACAAGTTGATTTACAGATGGATTAACAGAAATATAGATGGATGACAAATTAGTTGGGATTAGTTGTAAGGTTTTGGTATTCCATGTGCCACCAGATCAACTTTGATGTTTCTTACCCTTCATTCTAATAATCACATAGGCCTTTTCCATCAAATTAGGTCCAATTCCAAGATCAGACAAGACCAGAAGTGTTCATGTTGTAGAATGTCTTCATGCATTGGTAGCTGGGATATATTCCGGCACCCCCGTGACCCTCCTTAGGACTAAGCAGCTCAGAAAAACAATGGATGGATGGTTCCAGTTCTTGATCCAGTACCATTCAGACGGGCCTGTGTTTACACAGACTTTAGGTGGAACCTGTCTAATCAAAGACACATCTTCAGTAGAAAACACACTATAATCTGTTAACAGATCACCCAATTTTTTTTCAATTTTGGTGTTTTATGTGAATCATTTACTTGTTTTTGTGCTCAAGTGAAACTAGCCCGCTTCCTCTTTTTTGCTACTTTCAATCTTTTTTCTTATAGGAGGTATATGTTGTATTTCTGCATTAAAATATTCAAAGATTACTCAAAAATGATCATTAGAGTGTTTAGCAGAAGGAATTATGGCATTACATCAAAGAAATAAAATATATTGTACTGCAAAAATGCATTGAATCTTATCACAGCCATAAACTAACATATCACTGTGAATGTATGTAAACATACACAACACAGCTAGTAGATGCTGAAATTAATGTTTTTTTGACATCAGTAAGTTTGATTGAGGCTTATGAGGGTATAAAGTTTTTATGTGATGTTGTTCTCTTTGCTAAGTTTGGCGTTTGTTGATCCACAGTTCAGACTAAACTGTGACAGTTCTGACCTTGACTGGATGATTCCAAACAGTCCTTTAGTGCAGCTATTGACAACACAAACTGTACAGAAAATGGAGATGATTTGTGATTTTACTGTGGCTGTTTTCTGTCTAAAGACAATGCTAAACAAAACTAAACAATGGGCTGATGCAGCATGTTAAGATTATAAGATAACAGTGCTTTATGAGAGGCTGTCTGAGTTTTTGTTTGAAGGAGAAAACTAGATGACACAATACAGACATGTGTAAACAATGAGCCTCAGCTAGTCATTATTACAGGCTGTGGATACATAGTATTGATTTGTAGGTGTTTTTTTGTAGCTGTGGGTGCATTCTGGATTCACAATGTCCTAGAACTATTGATAGATGGGAATGCTGATATCACATATAACCCCCTTTAACTCGGTAGATAAGGACTGAGTTGTTATTGCACTTTTTTTTCTCCACCATTTTCTAAAACATATACATTGTTGTCGTCATCTCCATCCACTCATTATGACCCTAATAATTAACTGAACTTGAATTAATTGAAGGTAATTCTAATGCTATGAATGTTTCAAAACTGGACTCAGGAACTGAAACAACAGATCCAAGTTGGTGGAACAGGGATATAAGTGATGCAGGAGTGTGTTTTTACACCTGTTCCATCTTAGTTCTGGGACATAAAATTCTTGTGCTACCCCATCCACATGTTGTCAAGTGCCATTGGCTGCACTTTGCATCGTCATACTGTTCCACATAGATCATCCACTCATCAGGTGGCTCCCAACCAACTGTCAACAATCTATCAGAGCAGACAGGAGAGAATAAAAGAGACAGAATGACTAACATGCCGGTGGAAAGATGAACACCATTCTTCCAAAAATACCACTCTCATTTGGTGCCTTGATGATGTAGGTGGAGAGCGCTGTCAAACGCAGCTGCCCATAATCTCCCCTAGATGTTCAATTCAGTTGTGATCCGGGCGTGTTCAGCATTTTTAGACATGCTACAGAACGTGCCCGAATGTTAAGTGTTCAATTAAACCATGCGCCGCACCTGTGTTGAAGCATCTGCATTCATTATACTTTCCACTCATTTATTCAGGTTTTTCCTTTAATTTGTCACCCATCTGGGTATTTACCGCTCTGAAATGTGCACCTTCCTCAAATATCACTGCATCAATGTCATTGTAGAGCTGAGAAAATGAGTTGATTGATTAATTAGTCAATCAATATCAAAATAACCTGCTGCTGTTTTGATGTAATTTGATGTTTTGTCATTTTTTAACATAATTCTAACAATATTGAAGCAATTTAAATGCATGATCACGGGCAGGCAAAATGATTGATTAATTAGCAAAATAATAAACAAATTCATCAATAAAGGGAAAAACAACATTCAGCAGTTTTAGCGCCGTTGGCACTGTTTCTCATAAGTGCGTCAAGCCTGGACAAAATAACATGCAATGCATTTCTTCACATTTACATATACTACAGATATGAATAGATATAACAGCTTTTAAAACAGATAAATAAATAAGCATTGCCATGAATCCCATGTATGCAAGTTGTAAATGAGTGAATAGTAAAGCCATGCCCAGACCAAACATTTGCAAACTTTCAAGTTGAACTCATTAGTTAGGGAGGACGTTTAGTTTGTACACTGCTTTCAACGCCTTGGCTAATATTTCAAGACATCAGATTTCCAGATTTAGGGTTAGGTTGGTGTTAGTAAAAAGTAACAAACTTTTAAACACATTTTTGGTGAGGTCATACTGCTGTTATAAAACTGTCTGTCCTGATATCTGCTGTCAGCTGAGGACTCAGTCAACAGGAATCTGTACTGTGCTGATTTAAGACATTTTTTGCTGACATTGCTAACATCTAGTGCCAGTGCTTAGAGCGGTAAACACACTCCACCATCTTCACCCTAGTTCACCACACCATCAGCAGACCAGTTTGCACCACATCAGCTGTTCACCCTAGGATGGTTAGGGATAGGGATATGTGATCTGGACTGGGCTCAGAGTATGTGTGTATTTGCAAAGTGTAGCACAGTCAGAGGGGGACACATTCCCAATGCTTTTCCTTGCAGATTCTAGCAGCAATTAGTATTTCATGGCGTAAGTTACCTCATCCACCCCTGATAGACAAACACCACCTGTCAATGAGCTGAGTTCAGGTTCATATTCAACCTAGGGATAGGTGTGTTTTGTAGTGTGTGTGTGTGTGTCTGCATTTGAAGGCAGACCAGACCCAGAGCAGAGCGCTGACACCGGCCAGCAGAACAGATGGCATTTCATGAGTTTGCGCGTGTGTCGTGTCCTCAGGTGGCTAAGGGAAGTGATGTGAGGTGAGCTGATGATGATGTGTTGTTCTCATTACGCAGCTCGATGCTCATCTCTCTAAGACCATTTTCCTGCACCCTCTTTTTTTTCTGTAAGGAAATTAGGACGTATATTTATAAGAGCCCAGTTTGACTGACTACCTTCACCTTGCTCTCTGTCAAGTGTCGCAATATTTATTTCTCGGCATCTAATTAAAACGCCCTTTCTCTTTCTTCTTCATTTTCTTTGCCTTCCACAGCATCTGCCACAATCCATCTCATTTTGATCATTATCATCCTCTATCTGCCATCTGACCTTGTTTAATGTCAAACTGTATGTGTGGGAAGACTCTGCGGTTAGCGGTCAAGAGAAAGAAACTTTTAAGACTAAAGCATTCCTCATTAGTATCTTTACATAAGAAAGGAGACAGAGGCTTTTTGGAAAGAAATGCATTGTATACATAGTGTCAACCTACCTTCCATTAACTGATGATAAATTGTTAAATGATTGATACCAAGTATGTCAAATAAGTTACTAGAAACTTGCAATATAAATATATGAGTAACATGTAAGGATGCACTGAAATTCCTGATTACTGTTTCTTTCGGTCTCCCTGGCCCCAGTTCTCCACTATAGTGTTCCTTTTACATCTTTGTAGGTGCTTTTGAGATCCAATCTGTTGTGGAGACTCCCAGAGGACAACTGTGAGAGCTGCAGACCTCCAAGGTCTTTGTACTGGCATTTGCACCACCAATAGGGATCCTGAAGTGATATATTTGCAGGCCAGAGAAATGTCATTTATGCATGACATACAACACCACAATAACAAGATAATAATGGAGCTGGAAAAGAGAGGCACAAATTTAGACATAGCGGTGATCCTAACATTATACTAGTTGTTATAATGTTATACTAGTTTTTCAGGTTTTTTTAAGACTATCATTGTGTTCTCACTCTCTCTGTGATTACTTTTTCCTCCTTGTGCATCCTCCCCTTCCTTTTGGATTTATTCAGTGTCCTCTCTTGTCTCTTGGTCAATTTAACTTTAGAACATTGTCTCAAGTTTCCCAACCTTTATTTTTCCTGTGTTTTGACTTTTTCTAGTTTTCATGCATTTTGCTTTTCCCTCACTGAACTCTGAATGTCTTATGTTTTGCAACTTTGCTAAATAAACACCATTTGTTGTATTAGAAGGGTCATGCATTCAAGTCGTCTTTGGCAGAGGACATACGTCCTCCAGCTGTTGTAAGAATTCTGAAAACTGTCCTCTGCTCTTGTAGTGTGTACTCCAGAGCCCAGAAGTCAAAACAATCAAGCGCATCTTTTTCTTGAGCTGCATTGTTGCCATAGTTCAATGGTACTTAAGCGCTATCACACATTATGCCTCTCCATCATCCTTCCTTCTCCTACAACATCTTCCTGTTCTTCCTTCAGTCTAAGCCTTCCTACTCCATTCCCTCTCTCTCCTTTTTCCTTCCTCCACTTTCTCTCATTCCTGCTGCTGTTTGTCCTGGTGGGCTGTCTGTGCCTGAGGGTGCTGGAGTGGAGCTCAGGTCGGTACATAGTGTCCTTACAGCATCTCTAAGTGAACTGGCACACATACCCACACACACCTCAGCAAGGCTCGGCTTGAGTTAATGGGATGAGTTCTAATTAATTTTGCTGCATCAGGGGAGACTACTGGATAACACCATGAGAGAGGGGGGAAAAAGACAGATAGAAATGTTGAGGGTAGAGTAAAAAAAAAAAAAAAAAGATTGAATGAGAGAAACAGGAGCAGGCAAGAAAACGAAGAAGAAGAGGTCCTGAAGAAGAGTATTAGGATTGTATTAGCAAGGTAATTGGCAAAGTAAAATAATTCAAGGAGAAGGAGACAAGCAACAAAGCCCAGTCAAAAACATAAAAGGAGCCCCCCTTTGCATTGCAAAAACTCCAATGAATAAATACCCAAAGACCAGATGTTTTATCCACCCAAAGAACTGAATTTGTGATTGTATTAGCTTTGGATCAGTTAATGAGTGTGTAAACCTGGAGATTTTTCTCCTTGGTTTGAGAAACCCAACTGTTCAAAGAGCATCACATTCATTTCATCTATTGCTCAGAGGTGTTTGAGTACGTACTGAAAAAAAGCCCTGTGCATATTTTGTCAGAAAAAAAAAGATTCTCCACAGGGTATTTTGCATCCCAAAATGGAAAGTACAACTGGCTAGAGAAACTGTTTAGCTCAGACTTACAGAGTACACCTGGTAGAGGGTCAGACTGAAGAGAGATCACGTTTCCATCACCAAGACACCACGTCAGAACTCCCTCAGGACCGGACCGACCCTGTCTCTTCTGTGAAGGCTCTCAGTCTGGTTGTTTTGGTCCACATCCAAATACAATTACCGTCTTCACACCTGCCAGGACAAAGCAAGGTTCATTTTAACTGGCATACAAAGCACAGGTGTGAAAACACCTTAAATGTACAAAACTGAGAAACACACTAACACTGCAGAATAACATTAGTAATGTGTTTTACTTGGCTCCAAATATAAGAGCAGGAGATAGACATAAAAGGAAAGAGCACCAGAAAATGAAAATCCAGCACCCTCCAGATATGTATATTTAGGTATTTATTATTTTGACTCGACAGTTTCAAATAAATCTAGTTAATATCAGACAAAATATATGTTTTCAGTGCTGAAGTTTTAGGGAGCAGGAGACAGAGTGGTGACTGTGATTAATGAACTATTGGCTTTTCCCAGCTCCAAGGAGACATTATTATATCGGCCATTAAAGATCTACTACTGGTCAACCTTTAAGTTTAACAACTCTGTAATTAATGTTGTCAATCACATATGTAAACTCCTATGATATGACAAAATGTTGAGTCAGAGGGTAGATACAGTCCGTAAATAGAGCCAAAAGGAGACAAAGAAGTCTTGTTAACTGTCAGATCTCTTAAATTACAATATGCTAAAAGGATATTTTACAAA
>JAPQRQ010000003.1:23905427-23919900 GCA_037367365.1 Apogon talboti | reverse complement strand
TGTGTGTGTGTGTGTGTGTGTGTGCTAAATAACAATGAAAGACTATATTGCGCCTGAACTACAAGTACTTCTATGAAAATGGATATTGCTTTCCACAGGTTTGACACCGAGAGCCAATTTGTAATTTATTTGCTATTCCCATTACATTGTCAGTCAAGAACAGATTTTGCATAATACTATGGACATATTACCCTTGCTCCGATAATCCATTATTGCACGGTCTGTTACTTCTGTGTGGAAGAAAATGTAATTCGCTGTGAGTTCCTGAACAAAAATCATTTTAATGAAAGCACTTCACAAAAAACACGGTAGACGATGGCAATGATATTAGTGGAATGCACTTTAACATAGTCTGATGTAGAACTTTAAATGTTTTATTTTTGTGGAATGCAGTCCCAAGGTATTTGAGCCTTACCATGAATAAATTAATACTTTCCACGTAAACAAAACCACAGGGTAACATGCACTGGATATTAAGTAAGCAAAATTCTCACCTGTCTCTCTAGAAGAAGATTAGATCTCAAGATTAAAATAACAAATGAGTCGCTAAGGCTACGTCCAGACGACACTGCTCATGGTATTTTTCTTTTGCGCATTCTAAAAGTTTCGCTTCCATACATGTATCATTTCAAGAAATATCTGCGTCCAGGTGGAAACGGGAAAACAGGGTTAAAATAGTGTAATACATATGCCACACCTGTATGTGGTGCTGTACACAAACACAGACAGAGCTGCAGAATACACTAAAATCACAGACAAATGCAGTGAGCATGCACCTGCAACACAAACACAACTCTGTAATCCACCATTGTTGTTGGTGTTGTTACCGGTTGTTACGTCTGGGGTTTTCTTCTTCTGGTCACGTGGTACTATGGTGTCATCATTTCCAAAAAGTGGTGTTTTGCCTATCATATGGCAACGTGAGGGCAGCGTTGTGAGATTTTTCTGCTCTGGGACCCGTTCTCCAAAAATACCGTTTCAGGGCACAGACAACACCGATGTCATGTGGACGAAAGGCTGAAATGATATTAAACTTTTGCAGATTGACATAATTTCATAGTGGTGTGTACGGGGCATAAGTGTACTGTATTAAGGCCAGGTTACATCAACTGTGTCGACTGTTTAAGATACACAGAATCTGGGCCAAATTACGCTCAAAACGTTTTTATTTTGGCTGATTTGTTTTTAATCTGCTTTCTCTCAGGTACATCGTTGTCATCGATGGCCTGCTCCAATTACACAGTAAATCCGTTTATAAGGATTCTGTGAACATCGAAATTGCAAATAATAGTCCATGAATAATGGAGTGCAGTAGAAACAGGGCATGTTTAGAGAAAGAAACCCAGACATGCAGTGTATTATCAGGTTTTGCCCTTAGCAGAACTATGACCTGTAAACTTGCAGAACTTTACCATCAAGAAATCAAGTTTAGAAAGTCAATTCTCCAGTGACCTGAGGCGTCTGTCTGCCTGTTGTCCCAGCTGGCAAGAAATGAGTCAGTAAAATTCAAATGCAATGAGCCAGCATGGCAGACAGGAAGGTCTTGTCTCTGTGCCCTCAAATTATGTACCAGAGGCATCATCAAGTCAAAGAGTCTGAAGATCTTGAACTGCAACCGTCCAGAAGTTCTGACTCTTTGAGGTTTCCTTATGTAACTGTATTGCAGCACCTCTCTGTATTAGTATTAGTGTGACTCAATGCTCGTGCTGTGTAGTTGCCTCCAACCACAATCTGTTGCAACTGAGCAAACAATAATATCTGTACTTTAACACGGAGTGAAGCTGTGTTATATGGTATGACTCTGATCACTGTGAGTTTTAATTTAGATTATAGCCCAACAGAATCTTCCACCCTGTATTATATAAAATGTAGTTATTTGCTTTTCTCAACCACATTTTTATTACCACTACCATTAGACGTCATTGGAAGTGCCGAAAGCACAGCGAGGCGTACTAAGCACAAGTGGTGATTGTTCATGATAAGTTCACGGCCTAAGGTAAGAGAGGATGAGTTATTTAAGTCTCATTATATTCTCATGCAGTTCAACATTTTGGATGATTATGCAAAGCTTGAAGTGTAATTTTTGTCTTATGGACAATGCAAGGAAGTCTGCAAATTCTGAGAAAATGAGCAACTTGGTATTGTGCATTGACTCCTCTGTCATTCAGATTCAGATGTAGATAACGGCATGAACATAAGTTCCTGGGAGACAGACAGCTCTGCAGCAATGCGCTGTTGTGTTATTCATCGATTTGCCAAGATCATGTCATCAAGCTTGTCAATGGATCAGTGTCCATTTTGTGCTAAAGTGCTGACTTGCACAAGTTATTAACGTGACCCTTTCTGTGTAATCATTCCAAGTGTTGAAATGCACATGCCTGTAACTAGAGCTGTACGACTCACATTTTCATTACATGACAAAATGAAAATGTCCTATAAATACATGTACTGCATGCAGTACATACATGTAATGTGTATTCACACCATTCTATCAGCTGCATCAGTTTGTTTATGCATTGTAAGTCATATCATAATCACAATGCTTTAAGATAAAATTGGGAGGGGGGGGGGGGGCAGAATTTAAAAATGTGCCCCTTCCTTCTGCTGCTTTCTCTTTTCAGTCTAAATCAAAAGGCTAAATATAAACACATATCACCTGATGTTGCTTCATGGAAAAGTAAAGCAATTTTTCCAAGATTTCACGTTGCGACAGAGCAGAGTCGTAGTCACATCTGTCATTTAATTACATTCGTCACATAACCTCTCTGCCTGTCTGAAAACACCAGTGATTCACCACAAACCTGTGCCAATGAGCAGACTTACAACTTACCTCTCAAAAACACAGGGAAGAAGTGAATGCAGAAGCCTTGTATCCTCTTGAATTACATTATGATGAAAGGTAATTATGGAATTTTTGCCTAGCGATACTAAAAAAAAAAACTGTCTAGCACTGCCACTTTAATGCACTTCAGTTTTTCTTCATATTATACAGGCCTTGAACATATCACCCAACCTGCTTGTAATTCTTTGTCAAGGCAACACCATGCTGTGATATTTCGGATAGTTTAAGGACAATACACCTTGGGAGATAGTGAAAAATTTACATATTTGCCATTAAATATTTCCTCACAATGTCTTCATCAAGACATAATTCAACATTATTAATAAGGAGAAAAGGTTAAATTCCTTCATTTCTGCTGGGCAGAGTATCCACTATAGTGCTTAAAAAAAAAAAAGATATGCAGGCATTTATTGTTGACTGACCTCTTCCCAGCTGTGCTCTCAGCTGTAATATTGTGCTGAACAGCTACTTAGCAGTCACTGATAGCAGGCCCGGTGTGCTTTGTTGACTATCTATTGTAATTCACTGGTAAAGCCACTGTTTAATACTGACCTGCTGCCCAGCTATCCACCTGGGTCTGCTGGGGTTGTTGTACCGGACCACAAATATTATGCCTGATTGACTCCTGGATTATTTATACCTTAATCCCTGCAGTCATCCCTAATGACTCTCAGCCTTTTTCTCTGCTTCTCCTCCTCCTCCTAGCCAGCTGGTAAGGCGTCTGTCAGTCTGCATGACTCTGTGATACCTTTTCATAACAACCTCCTCTCCCTGCACTGCTGACAAAGATGGGGCAGACATTTAGAGGGAAGATAAGGAGAATGAAGGATGGGCTGATTAAAAGAGAAAGGGGGAAACAGAGAGGGACAGCACAATAGCGGCGGAAAATAATCGTAGTGCGAGTGTGACAGCAGGTGAAAGGGGAGATGGAGAGGTGGAAAGAAGAAGGAGGATCACGAGAGAGGGAGAAAGGCACAGAGATGGACTGATGACGGCCGAAAAGAGACAGGAAATGGATTTATATTCGCCGTTGATTTTGCGCACCGTTTGACTTTTGGAAAGGAGGCAGATGTGTCTCCGTGCACGAGACAGTCTCTACAGTCACACAGTGATTCACAGACTAACAGATGAATATAGAACAAGCCCAGTTCGCCACATTAGTGGGCTCATTTCCCACAGAGAGACAGACATGCAGTCAATCCGTCACTTTTCCAGTACTATGAAAGATGGGAGGGGGGCAGAATAAGAAGCACTGGGAGTGGTAGAGAAACAGAACGAGCTACACAATGAAACTGACTGAATGACGGCAGAAGAATGAGAGTGAATAACAGAGTGAGGACAATAAGAGAGGAAGAATGGGATGTCTGTGGTGGCTTTCTGATGGTCATATCGCCTGGTTTAGAGAGAAGCTGGAAATAATGCGATCATCTCTATGGAAGAAACTCTCTGGGTTGCATGGGTCCTGCATTGTGAGCAGCGGTCAGTGTTCAAATGTAACAACTGGGAATAGCTGGGTTGTTTATCTGAAATTTCATTTCTCCCACAAATGTTAGATGCCTGTTGCATGGAAACGGAACAAATAACTAGTGTTGTCATACATCTCGTGAGAATTAGATGGAAAAATGTGTGGCTAAGATCAGTATTAATAAAGTTTGAAAATCTATTACAGTATTAACATCTTTGGTTTTTGTCCAAGATTTGATATTCAAGACCTCAATGTTAAGTTTAAATTGCACCAACCACCTCCATTACCTGGTGTTTGTATATCAGGGTTAGAGTCTGCACATACCCTGGCTCATGTAATAGCAGTTAAACCTCTTTTATTCCCCCCCTTTTTTTTTTTTAAAGTAATTCTCTATTCAGTAGGGCTGGATATTGAGGTTAAATATTTTTATGGCACCAAGTCCTGATTTGACACAAATTTCAATATCTAAGGTGGAAATCTCATCACTGTCTGTGATTTTATGAATATCATATTATCAGGTAACTTCAAGATCAGGTTGATAGGCTATTTTTTTCCTATATATTATACAACTTATTTGGGTGCATAACAAATCCAAAGAGCTTTTTGAACATAGTGTGTATTTTGTTTGTTTTAGAACCAGTATTTAAGTCAAGGTATTGTATCAGAACTGGTATAAAACATTTCTTATTCCTCATATTGAGTAATTTTAGGATTTTACAACGCAGTTTATATATTTCTTTATTTATTATTGTGAGTACATAGAACATATTTTTGAGCAAAAACAATAAAGTCAATAAAAGACCCAATGCGGAATGGCTCTACTCACCAAACTTAGTCATCTGCAATCAATTAATCAACAATTAATTAAATTAAACTATGTGACCATTACATCTATGAAACTGTAGAAACATTCAGCTGCACAGGAGGTTTCTGTCCAACTTCAGTGTGAAAAGACTAAAACTCACCATTAAATGAAAAGATAAATCTATCATTCAGGTTTCAGTTTCTCTCATCAGTTCACTGCCTTTGTATGTTGAATGATCCATCTCTGTACTTTTTCCTTTGGTGGTGTTTCCCTGTTTGTGTTGTTTTAATCTTGTGCTCAGCTGCGGGTCACATTTCCCATCTGGGGTAATAAAATAACTTGAGAACATTTATGAGTTTTTTTAAACCTCTCCCTTACCTGAAAAGTCTTACAAATGCACATTAGCCACCCCCTGCATTACTTTTACCTCTGTGTAATGGGCAATTATCCTGGTGAAGTAGAAACGTGTAAGATGATGCTGCAGGAGTAAGATGCAGAGGATCCACATATGCTCCTTGCAGCAGTGAACCCTGGAGCGTTTAGCTTTTATGCAGATATAGTAGCAGAAGTCTGTCCCAGTGCAGAGATGGAGATGAGGTGTGTAAACACTTGATGCAGCAAAACAATAGAGCTATAGCCGATGCGTCACACAGAGCTTAGTGTACAGTTATACCATCTAGATACCTTATGCAGCAAATGCAAGTGGAGAGAAATCCAGACGCCTGATGCAGTGGCAAGCAATCCATAGGGACACACTCTCACTGACATAGTCTATATACACACACATTCCGACTGCTGCACACAAACACAGATTTGTGTGTTACCATTACTGTCCCAAACACACACCAAACCCTTATAGACAGCAGGAATATACACCCTGACATACATAGATAGATTCTATCGCACACATGCACCTCTATAGGGGCAGTAGCTTGCATTTGAAAAATAACTGTTCTGCTGACACACCAACATGAGCTGTCTCTGTGACGAGGGAGAGAGGGAGGGACGAGATGACTGAGATGGAAGGAGAGAGCACAGATGGAAGTGAGACAAGAAGAAAATGATGAAGACAAAGAGATGCATACAGGCCCTTAGGACATTTATGATTTTAGAAAAGGTGAAATAGCAACTAACCATAACCTACTGAGATGTTTGACGACTATCTAACTTGATAAATATACAATACTAAAGGAATATCTTTGATGTCATTGTGTATTTGAAATTTTCTGTGCGTTGCCTTAAATTGTCATCAGTCCACATACAGTACATGCACACACGGACATGCATACAGTACAAACATAGGGAAAATAAATAAAAAATAAATAAAAAGCATCAAAAATATAACAGATATTGGTTTAGTGTGTACAAATATAGGACTAAATTATTCACTTATGTACATTTGTGACATACTGCATACACTTGGAGTCTGTGATTTGGTGAAAAGGTTATTCCTTGGACATGCCCCAAAGTATTTAGTATTTAGAGCTTAATCGTAGTATACTTATAGCCAAAAACAGAACTGCATATTGTAATCCATTACAATCCCATTAGACTCTCCAGTCTCATAATAAAGCAAAAATACTGAGTTGTGTGGTGCTTTTCACTGAAATAGCAAAATAACTTGTGTCTCATTGCCACAGCTATTAATTTACAAGTAGAACTTCACTCTATCAGCCTCTATCCGTAATCTGTGTTCACACAGAGGCTTGTCCTCATCACTGTGACCCACTGCACTCACTCAGAACATCACAGCTTTGGCATCAGGTTAAACAGAAAGAAATTTGATTTCAGAGGAATAAAAAAAAGTATAAAAGAGAATGAAAACAGGCACTGGTGAGGCATGGTGTTGGTCTGATCTCGCTTTGTTTCAAGCCCTGCTCTGTGGACAGTGACAGGTGAGGAGTTTGAGTGAGGTAAAGTTTGTGTTTACCTGTCAAAGTGAAATACAAGTATCCTATGGGCAGCTTACAAACAATTATGCAGCTAAATGCATAGAGATCCTGGAGTTTTGATAGATCCATTGTACTCTCCTCAACAAACCAGCTTGAATTAGTATTAAAATACACAAAACTTCAAAACAAATGTCTTAGTCTTTCTTTGCATGTATAATGTTTTGTAATTATATAATTTCTCAGGCCGGCATTGCACAAACCATACCGGTACAGTATATATTGGAAATACAGGTAATGCAAAAGAACTGCAACAGTTTGCAGAGGTCTAAATAAAAGCTATTATGTAACATACCTTGCCAAATATTAAGGTAAGTAATACAGTTAATGAGCCAGTAATCTTCAAAAGTAAAACATGCATGAGACCTGAGAGCAGCTTAACACTACTATTAAATGCACCTCAATGACAAATCTGTGTAATACTACATTTGGTTGAATTATAATTAGCCTTGTGATTTTAATGGTCTCAGTTTATGTAATGAGCTTTGAATTTGCCTTTGAAATGTGGCTCATAAATAAACCTGCCTTGCCTTGTCTTATTGTTATTACTTCAGGTGCTAAGATCTCTATAAAGGAGCAGTGCAACTAAAGAACAGGTTTATAATTATTTTCTTAAAACTGTTACCTTGAGATTCCAAGTTAATGATTTAGTTATCTCAAGACAATAAAGTTAATTTTCTCCTGATAATGGGTTCATTCATCTCGCTATCTCGATAAAACAAAAGGCTGATTTCTCGAGATAATGAGATAATTTATCAGCTTTTATTTTCTTGTGATCACAGGATAATTATGGAGAACTTGAAAATGAATGTCTTGCCCATTTGATCACATGGGAACTCAGCCTTCACTGACAATCACAGGCATAAATGATGTCTCCTGCAGACAGCCACAAAGCATCTTCGACTTATGTTTGACCTTGAGTTGGAGGTATAGTATGATGCAGTCATCTGTGATGAGCATTCTTTGATTTGACATTTTCAGCTTAACCCTGAAAGACCTAAACTTATTTCTTTCTCTACATTATCTAGGTGATTCATCAACATTTAATATATCATCCTGTTTATTTTGCATTTTTCAATGGAAATTAGGTATTTGATTTACTAGTCGTGTAATTTTTCATAAAAGCTTAGAATAATTCCAATGGTTATTGTATCAAAACAGAGAAAACTGAAGAAAAATTTACTTTCAGAAATTATATCATTAACTCAACGTAAAAATGATTCTATACAAAACACAGTGATTTGTCAAATTACATAGCTTTTACTGGCGAATCAATGTTGCAGAAGACAGTGTTTCCACATTCACTATGAAGCCTCTGAACGTCAAAAAAAGACTAATCTGATGTCGCTGAAAAGCTGCAAAAACTGCATTTTAGCTTGTTGAGATGCCGGCTGCACACACTGGCACTGAACTCCTGATCACTGATAAATACAAAACAAGTGGAGACGACTGTTGATTACTTTCTCAAAAACAAACTCAGTCATTGTCAACTTTGAAAAAAACCTAAATATGGGGTAATATTACACACAGCGAACAATGAATAACACTAACAATATAATCAGTTTGATAAGATTATCCCATGACATGATGACACCAATGTACAGCCAACACACAAAATATGTCAACTCTTAGCATGTCACCCTCCTCCACCTCCTGCTCACCGCCACCTTCATAAGATACTGTACACTATTGCTCACAACCATATATCATATCAGACACACAGCTGCTGTTACCAATCCCACAACATAATAACAGACATTAGTTTTTTCCCCACCATATGGCTGGGAGTCAGAGCCAGGGGAGATATGCGATATGCCAACTCTGACATGCAGGACAGCTAACATCAGCACAACATTTGTTCATGTTTAACAAGAACTCGCTGGTAGCCTGGAGTGTGTAGGAGAGCTTGTGTTTACAATTAAGGACCTCCTATGGAAAAATTTACCTGAGCAACCTGAACGCAGAAAGCTGACGCAACAAAATGTGAGTGACATAATGTAAGTAAAAGATGTGTATAAGGATGCATTATGGTACATTTTGTTGTTCAGTATAGATTAAGTCACTGCCTTGTTGTCATGCATTATAAATTGTAGTTTCCCATAGAGTTTACTAGGGTGAGCAGTCTAGTAATTTCAACAGTTTAACCTTTGCCAATAAAACTATGTAGTGTTGGCTGCTGCAGTCTGATGTGACCAATCATAACCTTAAAATCAACCAACAGTACTGTCCTTACTCTTAACACATGTAGAGAATCTACCGACCCTTGCGTCGGAGTTCTTTGACGACAGGCAGAACATCTCCCCTTTAGTCCCATCTCCGATACCCCTAGGTTTGCCTTCAACCCCCACACTGTACTGCACTATAGTGGGATAAAAATAACACATATGATGATAAACTGAGTAGCTGAGATAAAACAGAAGAGACAGAACAACTTCTCATGGGGAAAGTAGTTTGGTTAATGTCCATTACTTGACATCTCCGACCCAGACTTACTAAATGGTCAGAAATCTGCTGCAGAATGTAATGTTGACCTGAAAGTCTAACATCACGACTTAAAGACAGCCGAGAAACACATTAAACAAATTCTTAGGTTAAGGGTGAGGTTAATTCACTTTATTATGCCCATAGGGAAATGAAGACTCTGCTTTATACCCGTCCTATTACAGTACCTAGCACTACTATTAGCACACAGGCCTCATTAGGCCTCATTGGATGCATCTGCTGTCTTTGCATCATAATATATACACACAGTTCTATGAATTAGTTGCAATTATCATCAAAATTATATATTACTGTGACCTTTGGCCGCCAATGTATTTTCAGTTACATCCAAGTGAATGTCCAACCTGCTCCTACAGAGGTGTATACTGGGTGGATCTAAAATGTAAAAACATTAGTACATCTCATGTTTCACATGATCTGAATCCTCAACCTATAAGTAGTATAGAAAGAAAAGGATGAAACTGTGATTTACAGGGTTTTCACTTGGCAGTAGCTGTATGCTGGCCGATAAAGGAAGCCCATGGGATCTAAACTAAGCTAGCAGAGATGTCAACCAGAACAGGCGGTAACTCTATCAGTAACCTCTCCTGACACATAAAGGCCTCTTCAGCCATGCTGAGCGCCCAGTAAGCACTACCCTGTGTATACTGCTCAACGTGAGAGAGATAGAAACAGCGGCAGAGTGAAAAAGAGAGGTGGAAGGAAAAAGAAAGAAGTGTGAAAGTGATGGGAAATTAAGGAAAGAAAGAGTAGAAGAGGAGGAGAAATGGGAGGGTTGAACTGAGAGGCAGATAGGTGTTCCGCTCTCTTGCTCAGTTCTGCCTTAATGCTGATGTTTATTGAAACTGTCAGCCCCAAAATCTACTGCTGCAAAACACACACACACAGAAACATATCCACATAGACTTAAAAACATGCACACACACAGTTTCCAACACACCAAAGCAATACATGAATAGTTAAACTCATGAATACATTTTCACATGCTTAATGTACACACACCTGCCACACATATGAGGCACTCACACATACGGTGAGAAAAGCACAAGCACACAGAGCTGTACGCGGTGGTGCGTCTCGTGCTAGTGTAATAAATACCACTGGTCTAGAAAATAACAGTAAACACAGTCAGTCTCGGTCAGCGTTTCTACATGGATGGACCCAAAGCATGGAGAGAAGGGTGACACACTAGGTTTGTCTGTGCGTTGGACAGCATGAATTACTTCCACAGACACTGAGCTGCACTGCTTGTTCACCGTCATGTGAAACCAAAGCAATTGGATGATTTTTAATTTCAAGAGTTCTGAGAAAACTGTCACTTAATGTGCGATTTTCATTGAAAATGTCCTGCAGTAAAACAAGCGATGAATAAAAAATGCTGATGCTGAATGATGATGACAGCAAGTATCAGTAAAAAGGAAATACAGACAATTAGAATCATCACTGCGCTTATTTACCGAATTACCATTACTTTGAATTGTCTCAATATCGCACCGACCTTTTCCATCCATCTTCTTTCATGATTTCATTGCATAGTGTCATGTTTAATTGCTGTGTTGAGAAGTGTTATAAGAGACAGCTGGGGACAAAAATAATCACTGCTTATTACATGTTTAATATTGCTTATTTTAAAAACTGTTTTTTTTTTACAATAAAACATATTTTCTGCTTTGTTAGACACATATTTAACTGTACTTAAACCAATCACAGGGAAAATAAAGCTAGTTTTTCCAGAGCCCTTAAAGCTGACATTGTGGAGTTATAAGGTTGTCACAGGACTGATCTTGTGATTCAGTGTTTGCAGTATTATTTTGAGTAATACAGCACATAGCTGTGTTTGTTGTAACGCATCATCTCTTCTTTGCTGCTGCAATGAGCCAATTCCCACACAAGGATTATTAAAGTGTCATCTTATCTCACCTACAGGATTACAGGTGTGCTACAGCAGCAATTGCTTCCTCTGATACAGAGAGACCCTTGGCCAGCAAATAGTCTTTTTTTTTAGATCACACACTTTCCAGTCAGTTGGTTTTGTGGAAAAGATTCGTTGTTTTGTAATGGACATAATACATCTTCCAAATACATATTATGTGGAGCAAATAGCTGTGCAGTGTGTGTGCGTGTGTGTGTGCAGTAGATATGTCTAAAAAACATATAACCACAGCCTTTCCTTAACTAAGTGCTTTCAAATTGCTTCAAACCAGTAGATCAGAAAACAGTGTTACGAAACATCCACTTCTGAGTCATTCTGAGTTATATAAAAATAAATAAATAAATAAATTTCTTTACATATAATTTCACCCAAACACGCTGTAAACAACCACACAAATCAGATAGATTGTACTGGATTCACACACATGAATCCTCTCTGTCATTATATTTTTATTTCTTCTTGAGGCATTAATACTTCCTACAAGCTCTTGATTCTTCCCAAGTGGCAGCCTCGGGAGCTGAAAAGTAAAGCCAACTAGATCATTTAAAAATCTACCGAAACTTGACAGTGGGAGCTGGTTCCAAAAGCAAGTCAGCTTCCATCAGCCCCCATGTTTTCACAGCCTGGTACAAACAGTTTTGGTCTCTAAAGTTAATTTCCCCCTTCATGACAACTGTGTGGGAGTGAATTTTTCCATAACTCACCTATTTATATGATATTAAAGTTTTATGCAAAAATGAAATTAACAGTTAAGGTAATGGTTAACTTGCTTTATTATCCCGGTAGGAAAATTTGGTCTCTGCATTTTACCCACGTAATACACTCACACACACACACCTACACCCTCACACACACACCCACAGTACCGAGGACTGGCATTAGCTCTTACCATTAGCACACAGTACACACATAGAGCAGTGAGCTGCCATGTGCCAGTGGTAGATAGCATTAATGTGGCTGCAGAAATATTGAATTAAACATATTTTCCTCCTTGATTTCCACATTTCTAGTGGTTTTGTTGACAGAATAACAGTAACAAGGCCACTGGAGGATTCTGTCATGAAATTTATCAGTACTTAATTGCATTAACCATAGTAACATAACTGCATTAGCTGATGTTAGCATTAATTTCTAGTGGATTATAGTCAGGTAGCTGTAATTAGTGTGTTAAAACATTTCATTACTTTGACTTTACTGTTGTCAAACAGTATTTTAACATTTTATGAAGTGGCTGAAATTACTGCATTGTGTTCAATACAACACAGTTTCATCCCTTGCTCTTCTCCAGCTTCATCCTTTTCATAAAATCTCAAGTATGCAAGATGGCAGAACACAAATCAATGATAATGTCACATAAGGCTCATCCACTATTAATATAGAGTCTACAGTGTGATTCTTCCTCACTTCATCAGTCTCTCTGGTCTTCTGTGGTGTTCAATACAGTTGTTCAATACATAGGAAATTATTTCATGTCAGAAATCATGGCTTCGTATTTTTGCCACCTTCAGCTGACTTCCAAAATTTCAGAACAGAGAATACCGCTGTGTTTTTGCCACTTTAAAAGTGGTTTGAACTGTTCAAATTTGGCAGTGTAATTTAAAAATAAAAACAACCTCAAAACACCAATTGAATCTGGATTATACAATTAGTACATAATTAGATTTTGAACTTAAATTATGTAGTTTAATATTTATCTTTGCCATTTCCTATATGCTGTAAATTTTTATACCAGTGACTACTTGGTGTGCAAATTAATTACTGTGTATCTCAAAAAAATGATGTGTTACTAGAGTTTAAGCCCTGATGAATGAGCTTTAATCACATCAGTCACTCTGCACTAAAGAATGCACTTCCTGGCACTTGTTGCTAATGTTAAATAAAAAGTCCATTAAGGAAACATTAACATTTTTAATAATGCACTACATTAGACAGATCCTTGTATAACCTTGCATGATTTCTAGCACAGGGATATCAGCCTCTCTTAGGCTATCATTTATCTTGCCAAAACTTGGGTGAAGACAGAAAAAATACTCCTGTGCTATTTGTCACCCACGACAAAGACATTGAACAATTCAGTTGAACAAAGGCAAGTGATGAAACTCACGTAGCCTTGAGAGTAAACAAAAAGGAAGTATAATCCTGTGCGTGTGTTTTATATCTATATTCTCTATTATATCTATTCTGCTCTGTTTATATTACCGTCTTCTGCTCCTTAAAGAGGCTCAGTGTGAAATCTGTGCCATCTTCCATCCCAGAACCAATTTAATGTCTCTGCATGGTGCAACACCTGCCTATCTGGTCAACTGCCTCCTCCTATTAAGCAGTTCATACTTCGCACCATGTGAACCCATGGGAACACCTAAATGTATATGCAAATGTCTCAGACCCCTGGCATTCATTACACGTAATAGTAATAGTCCGTGGAATATATAGTCAGACACATGTTGATAGATACCTTGGGGCAAAAACACATGAGCCAAACAGAAAAGCACCTTGCACACATATGTTAAGTACATCCATGCATAGCAAACATGCACTAAGATTCATGAGCATGCAGGACTCGTTTTTCAGCTTTGATTGTAACTGCTGCACATCTGACCAATGCATGAATAAACAGCAAAAAAAAAAAAAAAGAGGTAAAAAGTAAGATAGTCTAACAGAGAAAGGAGAGAAAGGAAAAGGCCCGGAAGGAGAGAGGAAATGGATGAAGCAGTACAGTGAGCAGAGGAAGAGAGAGATGTTGAAGAGAGGAGTCCTGACATCAGTCGTCTCTGTTGGTTTTCAGAGGCGAGACAGCTGGACAGACTGCTTATACAGCAATACCCTTCTGTGTCGGACTACCTTTTCCCTTCCCGCTCACACAGCCCTGTCTGCAGGCTGCCCCATCTTCCTCCTCCTCCTCCTCCTCCTCCTCGCTTATCCACACCTCGTCCACCTCTTTAAATGCCTCTCACTTCCCTTCTCTCTATTCCCAGCT
>JAPQRQ010000003.1:23893258-23905327 GCA_037367365.1 Apogon talboti | reverse complement strand
TCCTCCTCCTCCTCGCTTATCCACACCTCGTCCACCTCTTTAAATGCCTCTCACTTCCCTTCTCTCTATTCCCAGCTTGACTTGTCTGTTGCCTGCCCCCCCTCCCCTTCTCCCCCCTTTACCCTCACCTCTCTCCATCTTCCATTCTTCTACTATTTACTTTCTTGTTCCCCTTGTCCCCTCTTCACTCACTCTCACCTCTTTCTCTGCATCTCACTGCTTTTTTTTCCCCTCCTCATCCTCCTTCTCCTCCTCCGTTCTTGCTGTCTTGTTGACTACTCCTACTCCTCTCCTCACCCACCCATGCTACCTCTCATCTTTCTCTCTTTTCTTTTCTGTCTGAAGTGAAGAAGCATGTGTGGAGGCTCCAGTGGCCTGTTTTACCATTCCTACATCTGTATAAACAGTGGAAAAAAAACACACACACCCACATACAGAATAAGTGCATACACACCACAGGCATTTCAGTACACACCCTATAATGTCATCAGACTGCCATAACCAAATCTGTAGGTGATTTTTTTTTTTTTTTTACATTTGTATATCAAGAAATGTAAGTAGGGCTACAACTAATTATTTTCATTGTTTATTATTTTTTGTTCATTCGAAACATGTCAGGAAATAGTGAAAATGTTATTCAAGACTGAGACATCGTTAAATGTGTTGTTTGTTGCACAGCACAAAAGCTTTAGAGGAGTAAAACTGCTTATTGTACTTTATCACTGAAGCTTGATTTGATCTCTTAACCTTTCTTTTTTTTAATATTTTAATGTTGTTGCTTATTGTACTTTACCACTGATGCTTGATTTGATCTCTTAACCTCTTTTTTTTTATATTTTAATGTTTTTGCTTATTGTACTTTACCACTGATGCTTGATTTGAGCCTTTCTTTTGTATGGCGCTTTGGATAAAAGCGACTCAATGTAATAGAAGCCTTAAATAAATCTCATTTTTTGTGTCATTTGTTTTAGGCTCCATCACACTGCACTGATTAATTTGTTTTATTCAGTTGGATAAATATTATATATACAGTCCCAACTCTCAAATCTATAATATAAAGTATTAAAATATAGATGAGTGTAGTCTTTATTGACTTTTGGCTAAATAGTCAAGTTTGCCGTCTTTCATGTCTAACATTTTCCACAGAGGTCACAACTATTTTCTATAGACTAAACATTTTTGGCTCCAAACTACAAATCAGTGCCTCTGAACACTAACCTCCTACACAGTGGTGGATGTGACTGCAATGTAGACTTTCTGTAAGTCGAGTCAATCACTGCCCAACTTTTTGCATTTATTCAAAACTACTTGGATACTTTTATGTATTCAAGATCTCTTAAGATGTGGGAAAAGTTGGTAAAACTTTCATAAGTGATGTGTTTTGTGGAAATGCTGAAATTCTGAATAATCCTTGAAAAAGTGGGTGCTGTATGCAAGTCTTTGGAGGTGCTATATTCTCACAACTTCAGTATTTGCAATACAAAGAGTAGTTTAGGTTCACCACCAGTTCACTTTATGTGCAGGAGGATGTTATTTTTCCTTTTAGGTTACAGGAAGATGTTTCATCACACTGACTAGTCATTGGGAACTGAAGCAGGTTAAATTCATAGTGCGACAGCCTGCATATGAATCAATGTCACACCTACTTTCAGATAATAATTAAGTGACTGAAAGTAAAGTTTATTATCGGTGACATGCTTTACTATAAATTCTAATTAGCTAAAGATTACAACACAACTGAGGACAGAAGTGTCTGGTTTTTTTGTTTGTTTTTTTTAATTCGCACAATGAATTTTTTCAACTAAAGGCTTATGAGTGGAATGAACAATTTCTTTTGTTACGTGCAGAATCATAAATTCCAATTTACTACCGACTAAATTATGTTTGCATCCATGTTGTTTGTCCTTTCCACTCATTGTCCTTGGAAACACTGAGCTGATCCGGACTCAGAGGTTTTTGTACAGTCAGCTTAAACTACTTCCTTGAGCTTCTGACGTTTTGCTCTTTCTCTCTGAAGATTTGGACCCTGTCAGATCTCAGGGCAGGAAGATGACCTTGGCTTTGTCATTGAGAAGTGCTGACAAAGTCTGGGGGTTCCAATAGATTTTCACTGGTGGCTGGGTGGTCAGTGCCCCACCTTGAAGCTAGTGTCCTTCAGGAATCTTCTACCAGTGATTTTTTTTTCCCAAGGTTTGATATTAGTATCAGAAATCAATGTTTTTTTTTTCTGTCATCATTTTCAAGACTTTACTTGAGTTGGTTTTTGGATACATACAGACATAACACCTAATAATCAGACTGTGATGCATTAAGCTTTTATTATAGAGTTAGGGCCCTGACTGAGTTTTCTTGGATTTTTATTGACTAAATGTTCATTTGAAGGTAAAATGTTCAAGATTTTGGAGGATTTAGGATGATCCAATTGCAACACCAGAAATCTGTACTCATAATTATGTTTTCAATAGTGTATAATCACTGGAAAATGAGCATTGTTGTATTGTTTACATCCACAGAGGGAGCACATTGCATGTTTCTGTAGTTTTATAATGCAATACTGTCACCTACTGTGTTTATCCCTGTAACTAAGTTGCTGGTGTGCTCATAAATTGCCCATATTAGTTAAAATAGGTTTATTTCTGAATGCCCCCTATGATGTTTTCCAAAGACTGACAGCTTCCTACTTAACAAAAAACACAGCTGTACATATAACAATAAAAACTGAACAGAACAAACATAACAGGCCTGTTTGCTCTGAAGTTGTGATGTACCCCCCTGCCTTTGTGCTGTAGGAAAACTAGTGGGTGAGTAGGGTCTGGGCTGTGAGGAGAGATACAGTGTCCATCTGTTTCAATCTAACAATAGTCTCATCCTATGTCTCCTTTGAAACTATGTTGAACCACCTCAAAAATCAATATGCCACCTGGCCCGAGTCCATCTCTTTTCATGGCATTTTGTAAACCAGCACAATGACTTAAACACTGAGTTATTAGAATAATGGGGGGATGAGGAAATAGTACTTCAGTCGCACTCTAAGCGTCACCAGCAACCACACTGTTGCGCTGTGATGCCAAAATATTCATACACAACAACTGACTTAAAGCAAGTGCATTATGGTACAACTAACAGTTTTAATATCACAGGCAGAATCAAGTACACTACGAAACAGATATGAGGGGCTCTATAGGCCATGAAATATTGCTAAATACATTAAACCCCACACAGACCAACCTCATGTAAATTGATTCAGACATGTCAATTTCTTACTCCATGTCACTGACTTCTGCTGTATGCGAAGTTATGCTGACATAAGAAGGGAATGCATTACCTTTACGCTATACAGTACATTGTACAACTCTATTATGTAAATAGCTTGCTCCTCTTGCTCATCTCTTTGACACAACCATGTGTGTTTGTGTGCACTAATGCATTTATGTGCCCATGCCTGCAGCCGTACCCCTATATATACACACACACACACACACACATTAACATTTATCTTGTCATTTTAGATCTGTCATAAATCCACCTGCAGAATATATTGTCTTTGTGCTCATGTGCAAGCATGTGTGTGCATGTGGGAGTGATTACAATTGTAGCAATAACGCACAAGGACATTTGGAACGATTTGTGGGGACAAAGGACATCAACAGCATCTCATAGTATTGATGGCTCCCATTAGAGACATCTATGCCATATGCCACGCTGTACCTGATTAAGCACTCCTTTAGCTGATTAACTACTCCTCTTTTCCTCTTTGTTTTATTGTACTTCATTTGTTATAACTGTTGTTGCTTTTTTGTTTGTCAGCATCATCCACGGCATGAACAACTCCCAGGTAAGGCTACTATTGTGTGCCTTTTTTGCCACTCTTTCTTTCTCGGCACCACAGCTTGATGACGTCCACGCAGCTGCGGGATTTTTTTAATGAAGGCAGCTTTGGATAATACGGCCTCACCCGGGGGACCGCTTGTTTGGAAATAATTATCTCTTACAGCTGGCAGAGAGACGGAGAGTAAAAGAAGGAGAAAGAGAAGGAGGAGAGATGTGTGGTGCATGACTTGTAAAAAGGAATGAAAGGTATTTTTTGGGACTGTAGGCGCATGCTTTAGGCATCAGAAAGATGAAGAAAGAAAAGGCGATAAAAAGTAAAAACTTGCTGAAATTGAATAATATTGTGATTAATATCCAAAATTTATGATGACGAACAGCATTCACTCACTCACTCTCTCTCGTAGACACAGATATCAACATTCACTGTTCTATTTCTGAGTTTTAAGAGCTTTATTTGATGCTGTATCAAACCACAACAACTTAATGATGAACAAAGCGATCAGAGAGAATGAGGACTGGGATTAAGTTCTAAATATGTCAGTTGTGTGTTCGGGGCTGGAGCCAGATAGATTTTATCCCTCGGCTCTTTCAGGGAGTAACCTCTGTGCAGTTGGTTATCTTATTTAACCCTCTCTGATTTGGGTATGGGTGATTGCACGCTATATTTGTGTTATCTATTGTGGGCCAAATACAAATCCAACCACAGCATGCTGCCTCAATCCCCTGCTGCTGTCGCTGTTTCCATAAATGACGCTCACACACTTTTACATGTAAACGCTTTGGGTTGAACAAGTGATGCAATTGCATGCCAATACCCAGACATGTCCCACCCTTCCCTCTTTACATCTTATTTCCTTCACCTTTTTCCCCCCTTCCTCTGCTTTCTCTTTCATGTCCTCTTCCTTGTCCTCTTCTTAGGCCCGTCTCTGTCTCTTCCGGCAGCTTTATAATGCTGACAAAGCCAATAAAGAGCCTTTAGGTGAGATGGGTCAGTGCTACAGTTTCATCTCTAGACAAAGACACCTTCAAACGCAGAGCAGAGTGGAAAGGAGAGGTCAGAGGGGATGGAGGAAAAAAGGCAGCTAAAGATGTGGAGGAAATAAGAAGGGATGGAGGGAAGAAGAGGAGGGAGGAGGACAAGGGTGAGCCGGGGTAGGCAAGACAAAATGGCAAGCCAACAGGAGCAGGTGGGTAAAGCCTTGATTATGAAAAACCAACAGCATGTGTATACAAAGCTCGCCGTCTCTCCCCTCTGTCCCTCTCCCTCCGTCCCTCTCCCTCACACTCACACACACACACACACACACGTCATCTCTTTTCTGTGACCAGCCACTAATTTATGACATGATAGCGTCGGCCATGTGCCTGAGAGGCACACATAAATCTACCTCATCACTGTTAAACACAAGGGCACATCAAGGATACGGTTCCACACACTGCAAAAAATGTCCACCTCACCAGGTCATTTAACCTGGTATTGAGCCTTTAGATCATATTCTGGCATTTCATTTTTTATGCAAACTGGGAGTGAAGAAAATCTGCCAATATTTTTTCCAATATATTATTTGTGTTTTCCTTTTTTTTTTTTCTCGTGTCGAATGTTCCCACTTGTAAAATTAAATATTGTTTGTCTGTGCAAAACTAGTATAACAATAAAATTAAATCCAACGTTGTTTTAACCAACAGCAATAATAACAAAACCAGCAAAATTATACTCGGCTTTTAAGAAATAAGGAGTCTTAATTGCAGGATGGTTGTTAAACAGACCAAAAACAAAATGAGATCAGTTGCATGAAGATATAGTATTGTATAAATATTGAAACTTCTAGCATTTATACAAGACTTTTTGTTCTGACAGATCAAGTCCTAATAACTTCAAGTATATTTTGTGAATGAAAGGAGCCTTCAAGTCACTGCAAGACCACAATTTATTTTTAAATTTTTTTTCAAATTAACCCCGTGGTCATAACAGGCCTTCCATTAAATTGGTGTGTGATACTGTACGGAAAGAGTAAAACTAGTGGGAAAACAAATCAGCTGTCCATTAAATGTTTGCCTTGTGATGTAAATTTTAAATGTGAATGACAATTACTAGTATTTAAATGTAATTTATGGGAGAAAGCAAAAAGACAACGACAAACCAACCACTTAACTAACATGAGAACATTGAGGCATCAATGTCAGTCTCAAAAGACTCACGTCACCCCAATGCAAGAAAACAGTATGGATTCTGGGTAACGGAAAGATCTGTTGGTATGACAAGCTCAGTGTTAGTGTAACACACCCTGCACCATAGCAGGAAGCCAACAAAGGCAAGCCAGGGGCCATCAACATACTAGCACAAGACTCCATATCACAAGGCATTATTGATTCATCTGCATACATACCACATACACATAGGAATCACAGAAATATGCAATCACAGAGCTCGTGTGCGCACAGGATGATTTAAATTTGATCCCGAACGCTGCAAAAATGAGCAGCAGTACAACCGCAGGCATCCGTGAAAGCCTCACTCTATAAGCGCAGTGTGATTTTCAACACCATCACGATAGTTAAAAGGAACTCATAGTCTCAAGAGTATGCCTATATGATCCTTCCTCATTCTGTTTTCCCACGATGCCACTTTATCTCTTGCCGCTGGCTCCTGTGTATATGTTCCCCCTGCTGCAGATAATCCAGAATGTACAGCGGATGTAATTAATTTTGCACATTACTCAGTGACACACACACGAATGTACATTATGTGCAAATTCACAGGCTCTTCTTTGTCTTGCGTGCCCTCTCCACTCGCCTCCCCCTCCTCCTGTTCTCCACTCATCTACCGACTCCGTGAGATGCTGCCTTAATTGAGACCCCCTGATGAAAAAAATAGTGCTGTCACGTAGACGAGTGTGGATTACATTCTAAACAATCAAGGAGCTTTTGGAAGAAAAAGCTCCCAAGGGGCTCACCTCATCCCATCTAATGCAATTTCTGTCGAAGCTCAAGCCACAAATAAATAAATAAATAAATAAATAAACTCCTCCTACATGGCGTAATTAATTTAGAACGGTGAAAATGAAATTAAGGCAGCGTCGAAGGCAATGTGGAGGGGGGCGCAGTTTACATTGAGATGATGAAAAGAAGATGGGAGGTTTCATGTACAAGGGCATGTGATCATGTAGGTATCAGCATGTACGTATGGAGATAGTGAGGTCTAACAGACGACTCATTTAGATTGGATAGATACAGTGCCTCTAATAAACCACTTTCACACAACAGAAAGAAAATCACCTACAATACAGCAGAATACCTATGAACTATTGTACTTAACAGAGGAATAGCTTAACAATATAGGCACTTATTTGTAATAGAAGGTTAATAGAACATTTACCCCTTTCTTTCTGTTTGGCCATGTGGCTACATATGTTAATGTTAGTGAATGACAACAGCACTGTCACAGGTTCTTGAAAGACGTGATATTGCATACAGTATAATGCATAGAGGCAACCTTTAGCATCCAACCTTTATGAGTGGATCAATTTTTCCCCCATTAGCAGCTTTTTTTTTTGGCCAAGTTAGCCCTTCAGTTTCACCCTTTGAGTATTTTTTTTTTTTTTTTATAGAAGCAGCTGCAAGAAACAAATGTCAAACTACAACATGAATTCTATTCTACTATTCGTTCTGCAGTTTTTCTACCTTCTCGTGTCAAAATGGCATTTTTAAACCGAAACTGAACTGACTGAATGGGAAAAGATGTAAAAACTGTAAGGAGCATTGTGCATTCATGTTTACTGAAGCATGACAATTAGAAAAGTAGTTTATATAGCACGATCTGATTCCAAACAAATCACTTCCAGTCAGAAACAAGAATTACTGCCTCACGGTTGTACTATATGCATATCAAACCAACGCAGATAAATGGTTATGACTGGTTCTACCCAATCTAAGCACAGTGGGAATCAGTTTAGATGGGAGCTGAAGATGCCTTTTCATCATATATTAAAGATGTAAGGTGTTGAGTAATACCCAACAAGAGCGTTTTTGCAGAAAATTGTGATTTTACAGTAATGCTGACCTTTGACTCTTGGTATATTGGATGCCACTGCTTTATCATTTTACCATACGGATTGGTGAGATATTTCCTACAAATTACTATTCCTGAGTTACATACTTTTTTATGTCTTCACAGTGACCTTAACCTCTAAATCAATGTTCCAATCCTTTGCTTTCGGCATAGTTAGCTAATTAAATTAACTATCAATTAATTAAAGATGCATTGTTTGATAGTTTTTTTTAGCATAAAGCGCAACTATTATATAATTAACCATATACACACACACACAAACACAATTAAAGTGATCTGTGAGGGTATATGTGACTTGTGTACCTATTGTTGCCTGTGTTTTAAGGCTGTAAAAATAACCTGTAATGCAGTGTTTGGCTAATCACAGGTGTTTTCAGGTAGAGGGTTAAATGATAGACAACAATGGTTGTCCTCATGATTCCTCTGTTCACCAATTATGTAGAGTCTGAGTTGCTATTTTGAAACAAGCAGGTTGAGATTTGTCGCGATGTTGGTTGTTTGGAGCCAGAAGTGACCAAATTTGGACAAAAGGGGTGGAACTACTTGAGTTGATATCATAACTCAACTTTAATCTGACCTTTAATTAACATATAGATGATCAGTAAATAAAAAATAGCCTAAATATCTGATTTTCCCTGAAAAAATGCAAAACACAAAGGATAATATTATAATAAATGCTGATCAATCACTTAAGCATGGTTAAATATAGAGAAAAATTCATTTGGGAACTGACAAAAGCAGCTTTGGGTCTTTATGGGTTAACATGAGACTATGGTAGATCACAGACATTACTGGCTAATATCCCTGGCACAAAAACATAAACCATTAAATGTAGGAAACTGACAAACACACTACTAACAATCAATATCTAATCTCTAATCTAATGGGTGATCATCACAGCCGTCTCAGCTTTTGTCATAAACACCTTTGTATCCTATTGTACATGACTTCAATCTGTCCCACCACACTAGTACACTTTAGAACTGAGCCGGTGTATTTTCATGTCGTGTACTCTGTGCTCGCCACATCTCTCCTATTCATCTAACTAGTTCAAGCCTAACAATCGTCTCCTCCTCCGCCTGCATTAACAAAATTGTCTTCTTTGTACATACTGTGTTCATTCATTGAAGTACTGTAAATGGTGCGATCTCAGGGACTGTCTCTATTATGCTTTTTCGATTACCTCCAGGAAACCACTCCAGCAGAGTCACCACCAAACAAAAAAACATGTTATTTTGTATAAATGGTAAATCTGACGTTCGTTTCCTCCCAAATAACTCTTTATGTAACCGAGCCACATCTCGCCGTCTTCCCTACAGAGAAAACCTGGACTAATGTGCGACCCCTGCCACTGAGTAATGTAGATGTGGTCCTTGTGATGAAATGAGAAACAAAACCCACTAAATATCAGGTTTTGCATTTGATTAGAATTAGGCGTAGAATATGTGTAGATTATGGAGAACGATGACACATTTGTCTTAATTGCTTGATGCTGTAAAGACAAATTGCTGCTGAAGTACAAGTTGTTTGTTCTCTGAAAGCATTAATGTCGGTTGTCAAGTTGCGGTAGCAGCTATTATTGGTGATTTGATTTTTCATTGTCACATTTTCATTTCCTGAGACGTTCACAGCTGGTAACCGCAGTGCTGCAGCTAAGTTAATTTTCACTTGCTTATTAGAATGCTTCCTTACTGTCATTTAATAAAGGCAATCCGCCTCAGAGCCGTGTTTTACAGTGTCGTGGCTTAGCCCTTAATTCTCCACATGACGTCTGCTTGCCTTTCATACAAGACTGCGTATCAGCGTCAGCATCGCGCCGAAAGCCCTCGTCCATGATTTTCCATTTGATTTAACACAGCTGATTGATGGCATTGGCCTAAACGAGAGGAAAATGAAAAATGCATTCGTATTTCTTCGGGCTATCAGGAAAACAGACAAATACGCCATCATCTCTTTGTACATCATACGAGAAGCGCTCGCTTAAACGTCCGCACACACACATGATCCGTCTGCCTCTTCACTATCACACACACCTACATATGTTGCTGCTGCCTTAACGGATGGAGTGAGAGGAGGGCCTCATTTGCCAAAGTGTCGGTGCTGGACCGATTGCAGCGGGTTGATGAATGGCTGATCGAGGCTCGGCAGGGGTGCAGAGGAAACAATTAGTGCCATGTTGATCTCTCCTCTTCTCCTCCGCCCTGCATCCATTCCTCATCCCCTTTTCTCTCTCTCCAATTTTCACCAGCGTTCAACCAGTCAATCATTTTCAATCCCATCAATTTGGCCATGTTCGCCGTTCATCTCCCTCTCTCTCTCTCTCTCTCCTTCATCCCTTCTTTCTCTCCCTCTCTCTCAATGAATTTGCACCTTATCACCATTAGTACTAATATGCATCTTGAGGGAAGAGAGGGAACGGCATAAATGAATAAAGATGGAAATAGGGAACAGGCGGATGAGGCTTGGCGGGCGGACAATGAAGTGCCTCGTCCCTGTGATGCCACCATCGTTAATGTTGGTGGAGGGAAAGGAAGAGAGAGAGAGAGAGAGAGAGAGAGAGAGAGAGCATGCACAGGTGGGAAAATTTTTTTTTAAAAATCACTGAATTATAAAATAAAATACAGATGAACAGGTGTGATTGTTTCTGTAGGTGTGGCATACGTGCATGTGTGTTCGAGGGTATGTATCCTATGCAGGACATAATGTATAAAGTGTGTCTGTCCCACAATGAGGTCAGGCTGATGAATGGCCACTCCTCCCTAAAGTGCTAGGCTGGACCAATCTGTTTTTGTCACCTTAACCGTTCAGCGGACAACAAAGGGTGTGTGTATCAAGCATATCCACACACGCTTTCACCTTGTGTTTATCACCGCATACATACATAGACTGTGGGTGCTTAGAAAAGCATTAATAATTATAACAAATAAGAGATGCGTGTCATGTGTATGCGCATGAACTTTTGTGGACAACAGTCCCAGCAGGTGTCAGAGGATCCTGCTTTGTAGATACAGAGCTCAGGCAGATAAAATGCTCATACAGAGTCACTGATCATCACTACAAATAGGTCATGACATAAACAGGTTAAAGGGGGAGGCAGAAAGCAGAAGAGATGGTCCCCTGACTGAAAATGTAAAAGTCTGATCTCAGCAGGAGGAAGTCAGCAGCTATTCATCTCCATGTATGTTCTTCCTGTCTTGGTAAACAATAAAACTAAACTAAAACATACTCTGTCTCACTTAGGTGCAACTGATTTTTTTTTTTTTTTGTTTTCACTTTCTGCTTCTGAAACTGAATAGAACACCAAAACCTAGACACACAAGACATACAATGATGTCATTGCATTGTTTCCAACAATGTATATTTTGAATTATTACATCAGAAATGTTGAGAGAGACAACCTCCAAGAAGATCTGACGTTGCAACGTTTAAATCATGAGATTGATCCTGGAGTTTCCTTGGATATTTCTATAAACCCCTGAAAACATGCCTGGGAGAAGCAACAGGTACGGTGGATTCATGAGGAGATCAAATTATTCTTTGGTCTCATCCATGAATAAAACATTGCGACCATTTTAGAAAAGATGCTCTACTTCTCTGTTTATCATGTGCCATGTGGAAAATTGTCTATACCACAACCTTCTGAATAGGGAACCACTGGAATGAACTTCTAACATTAAAATTCACACAAATTACAAAGATTACTTATTTAATTGTCTTTTTTTTTACCTGTTATTTTTTCTGCCTATTCCACTTGTTTAAGCTAAATCAATATATTAAATGAACACATACAGGACATCTAATGAAGGAGGACAAATGGACATCAGACTTGAACATGTACCACCAGGACACCACTTGGCAAACAACATGTAGTAACACATTTTCGATATCATGCAATCCTAAAATTCAATATAAGATCCTCCACATAATACATACACAATCAGGAGTCGTAAACTGCACCAAATGAGCTTCACTGACAGGAACAACTGCAGACACTCCCTCTGTAATAGACACCACTTTCAGGCATTATTTACAATTAGACCAGGTGTAACTGATGGACCAAAGTCCCCAAATCTGGACTGTGATAGGCCTTTGATGAAAACAAAACAATATTTGGTTATTTCTTTGTGGTCTTACCCTTTGCAGAGTGTGGCTAAGTGTCTGTGCATATA
>JAPQRQ010000003.1:23879042-23892396 GCA_037367365.1 Apogon talboti | reverse complement strand
ATAAAAATAAAGAGAAAAAGAACATCTAATGAAGATGACCTGTTTATAGGCATGGAACACTGGAACACATGCTGTAAACAAAAATCACGTTTCTTTTTGCTCTTTTTAGGCTTTGTAAAAATCTAAACTGCACAGGCCAGTTTTCAGATAAATAATATGCAGGATACAAATTATCCTTGAGATTTAAAGGTCAAATGAAAGAAATTTAGTCAAAGAAAAATGATGTGTAAATAGTGATGGAATTATGACAGCTCTGTTACTTTCATCCAGCGATTTTAATTTACAAGTGAATGGAGACAATTATGCAAAATAGTTATGCAAATTAATTGCGGTTAGCTCAAATAATTGCAACAGGACGATTATGTAAGTATGATAGGTCTACTGCTGATGACACTGCGCAGTATAATTATAACAAAAGTACAGGTAAGGTGAAATGCTTGACATCTAGTAGAACTGGAGACGAAAAGAAGCTGTTAGATTCAGTACCAAAGTGTGTGGCACTCTCTAATTTGTAGATTTGATTTTACTCTATTTATGACATAAAATCTATTGTGACTTTGGTTAGAAATAAATAAATCAAATAAGTGCATAGTAAAGACAGTGGCACATTTCAGACATGAAGTCAAATAATAGGTTTCCTGGACTATTTCTATTTAATCAGATCTTTCTTTCTTTATTCAAGTGATCCTTCTCTTACATTTATGAGAGTTTGTTCAATGTTATACTTGGGTTAGTGTGTCCTTGAGTTCAGTCTGTCTCACTGGAAATTGCTCTTAATAACATCCTGCATCAAAGCCTTCAATTTTGTGTGGAATTTGACTGAAAACACATATGAGCATAAATTCTACACTTCCCCTTTACAGCACCGTGATGGCATATATACACACTATATGTAGGTCTCCTTTTAGGGAATATATTTACCTCATGTTTTAGTTTTATGACCTTATATATTTTTATGATAGGGAGAATATTGATACTGCAAAAGCAGAAACTGTTACTCTTGCATAAATACAAATAAATGCATTTGTGACTTGAAAGAATTTTGTTTTAAAGCCACATAATCTTACATTGATTCAGAAAATGTGGACATATCCTTTTATCCATTATTTTAAAGTGTATAAATTAGTAGTGGTGTGTGACTAATTTAAAAAAAAAACATCAGATACCTTTGGGGAGGGAGGTGCTAGGGTCCTCAGGTCATTATTATAGGCCTTTTAATCTCTGTTAAATGCAAGATACAAACAGAAACTGGTTTGGGCAGAGTGAGTCAGAAAGAGGGAATCTGCCATAATGAGAATCAAGCTCTAAATCATTTCACTCAGGTAGTTAATTCAGTGCAATTCACCACACTCTCACATTTATCTGAAGTGCTATAGAGGAATACAGCAGATCTAAAATGTCATTCTACTGACAAAATGAAATTGAGAGACGGGAGATAAAAAAAAGAAGTGAGAAGGTCAAGAAACCAATAGGAAAAAATAACTGAGCTTTTAAATCAGACTCATTTATATGATTTTCTCTTATTACTTAAAGTAGTTTTCATTTTTATCCTCTTGCCATACATTATAATTTTTATACATTATTGCATTATTTCAGTTAAATGTCATTCAACATCACACATCAGTCAATTTCCAACATTAAAAACTTACATCTGGCCTGTTTAGGTACGTCACAACAGGAGTTTGTTTGTTCTCTTGCCTATTGTTGCAAATGCACAAGTGTGTTTTAATGAACTTTATTATTGAAATGCACTTAGTTATGTGAGCTACTCTAATCCCTCTAATACTTTTGGTCATTTACGCCATCATCAAGGACATTTTCACACTTGTATCTTTTAACCCTGTGTTTACTGGCTCATCATGTGTGAAAGAATTAATATAGAACAGTGCTATAATATTTACTGTGAGTTCTTTGGGATTTCCTCTTGATCATTTCCATGTAGGCAAAATTAAATGTTTAGAAAAGTCTATAAAAGTTCAACACTCTGAACTGCAAAGAAATGTGTTTTATGTTGAAGGAGTATAGGACAGCACATCAGTGTATGCATTTTTACCACAAACTTAACTGTTTTAATGTTGACGCTGGGTTTTTTTTTTTGTTATTTATGTATTTATTTTTTTTATGTTTTATTCTTGTTTTACTGAATTTGTTTGTTTTTTTTTTATCTGGTGACATGGGTCACGTCTATTAAACACAAAAAATTGCTCTCAGGGTACTGTAATGGTGTTCAGTAAAAATCGCTGGCACATCTTCATGACCTGTACGAAGCCTGATCAGTCCTGGCTGATCTGATCCGTCCCCTGTGGTGTGATTTTTTTGTCGTAACCATCAGGACGCAGATACAGTCGAGCACGATGCAGAACGAACGGGTTCAGAAGGTCATCTATTCCTACTGGTATCAGCCCTATAAGTGACACAGTGTAATTTGGAATCAGTAGTCAGGATTTGCTGTTGTTGGGCGACTGATGTTTGGTTGCTGTTTGTTTATTTACTTCTGACTGTAAATCAAACTGCCCCCCACAGATAACAAAGATACCTTTAACCTTGAAAATTGGGGAATATCTGAGCATCAGGGCAAATGAAAAAAAACTTCTCCTAAGCAAAGAGACAGTGATTTGACCTTAGAGAAGTGGCTTTACTTATTTACTTACTGTTTTGATCACGAAAGAGTGTTTTAACTAATATTTTGAACATCTATGAACCACCTTGGAGGTATGAGTTTTTTGTATTGTATGTACTACCCATGGCATCATGTGGTCAGGTCATATGTGGATATTTCTTTATCTTAAACCTTTCCTTTTTTATGCAAATCACACCTAAAGAATATGTATTATGTTGTATTACATCATCTTTTCATATCTAGCTCAGAGGAGAAACTCTGATGTTGTATTTTAACCCATAAAGACCCAGTACTACTTTTGTGGCAGTTCCCAAATGGATTTTTCTCTAGATTTAATCTTTCTTATGTGATTTATCTCCATTTATTATATTATCCTCTGTCTGTTTAGGTTTTTTTTTTTGGTGAAAATCAGGTATTTCTATATTTAATTCACTGATCATGTAGATGGTCATAAAAGCTCAAATTAAAGTTGAGGGTTATTATATCAAAGACAGAGAAAACTGCAGAAAAAGTTACTGTTTCATCAAAAATATCAATAACTAAATGTAAAAACAAGTGTGTCCATCCACTGTCATTGATCCAACTCCATGGGTTTTACTGGTGAATCAATGTTGTAGAAGATGACGGTGTTTCCACGGTAACTACAAAGCCTCTGAACGTCCATATGGATCATATCTGATGACCGTGAAAAGACTACTAACTGCATTTTACACCAACTATTTACATGGATTGATAGGATTAATGCATCAACATTTATTGAACATTTTAGATCAGTAGATGGTATTTGTGGATGTTTTGGTCTTTATGGGTTAATTTCAATTTTCTATTAAACACTGATGGCATTTTACTTTGCACATCTTGGACATATTTTCTGTCAATTTGTATGAGAAATCCTTCTGAAATTGTTGCTTTTTAAATACTTTTATGAAAATGAAGATTTCGAGATAAAGTTCAAGCCTTGGCAGCTGAGTACAGAGAGGCTTAAACTTATTTAATGTGAAAAATGCTGAATTTTACCTTTTGAAATGGCTGGAGTTATGTGTTCATTACTGAGAGAGCCACACAAGTGGATGTAGAAAAGCTCTCTGGACTTGTTCTGCCATTATGGTGAGTACTCCAGGAAAAGCAGAGAGGGAGAGAGGGGCTTGAATGAGCTCTTGTCAAGGTAATGTGTGTGGGAGTGTAGTGTGTATCTGTGTGTGTGTCAGTATAGGCCAACCAGTGAATGAGTGACTCAATGAGTGAGAGAGAATCAGAGTGATAGATAGACCGCAGGGAGAAAGTAATCTCGAGGTAATTTTTGTCAGTGTTAGAAAGATGTTGTACTTTTCTAAATGTGACTGTGTATTTCCATTGTGTGTGTTATTGTACGTTAACATGCACATTTCATCTGTTTTGGTCATCATTTCCCTTACTACACGTATTCTCAACTGACCACACGTCCCTCTGCATGTGTATCATTCTCAGTCTCTGTTATTTGTGTGTGTGTCTGATGCACACGCCCACTGTGGGTACTGGGTGGGTTACTGACAGTGACAGAGAAGCAGGACACTGGGTAATGGAGTTTGTACCAGTGGAGAGTGCATCACGCTGACAGATGCTACTCCCTTCGGACACAGCGGGGGAGGAGGTGCTCATTCACTCTCATTGCCACCTCGTGGGAGGGCCTGGAGTACCGTTATGTGTGCACTCACATGACAGAGGCAGGTTATACTGGTAGGTCACACCAATGCACACGCCGGCACACAGGAACATAGAGATCGGTTATACACACATTTTATCATCTGCTACTTTGGCCTCAGATGTACACACATGCTTTTGCACACACTTAATCAAAACATGGGCTTCAATTTATTTCTGGGATGCTTAACATAATTTTAGGAACCACCTAAATTACATACACAAAATATTTCCTTTGTGTCTAGTGGAATCTACTAGAATTAGCCATCTCTTCAATCTCTCCCATAACCCATGTTAATGTCCTGTTTACTCCGGATAATGAAATGCAATGAACAGATTACCTTCTTATAGTCAATATAAACTATTTAGATTCTGTGCTATTTCATACATATATTCTTTATTTAACAGTGCGAAATCCACACTGACCTCAGAATTTCTTGTCAAGTAAGCAGCATAGACATAGTGATGACACATAAAGACACCACAAACCTACAACTTTAACCCATTACAAAGAAATACAATTCTAGATCTAGTTATATACAAAAGACCAACATTAATAAAGTAAGAGTTCAAGAATGATTTCAGTGCAAAATTTGACCAAGAGTATTATTTTCTTAGTTCTTTAAGATGGGTTTCAATTATATTTGATAGACTAAAACTGAGGGTTTTTTTAGAATGGTTCCTAAAAAAAGTGTAGATTTCTATAGGGTGTTTCCTGCTCAGTTGATTTTCTTGGTGTTGCATGGGTTATCACAGTCTGACTTAATATATGCTATACTTTCTTCCTCTTGTATATGTCACATGGAGATGGAAAACAGAGCTTTGGTTGCAAAGGCGTCACCCCTGTTCTGCACGTGTCATCCTTGCATTATGTACATAAAACAACAACTGTAAATATGCAGTATACACATTTCTTTATGTTTGGTTAGCATTATCAATTTCAAGTTCATAGCCTAACTAGTTATTGCTGCACCAGTTCTCCAGTACATTTACTATCAACCTGATAGTTTCCCTGTTTGTGCACAGTTTGAGTCAGTTGTTCAAAAATTGTTTACAGCAGGTACAGGATGTCCCAGAAGTAACTGTGAAGGAATGTATGGCATCGTTTCAGCGACTGCACACACTGCAAACTCATCACTATACTTCTTTGAGAATATCTTTACCAGTCACATAATCCTACTCGGAATCTATAACATCTTGTTTGCCGACCTGAGTTGTTTGGACTTTTATCTGTGAGGCACACAGAAAGGAGATGTGTATGAGTACGATCCACACAGTTGATGAGCTGAAGGTATTAAACGCTGCTATGATTCACTGGCTCTGACTGGCCACACTGCAGAAGGTGTCTGACAATACAATTCAGTTTGATAAAGTGTGTCCAGAGTTGTCTTCAGGCTCCTAAAGGACATTTCTATCATGTGCTACAGTGCACAGTAACTTTTCTGACACAGAGACATTGCTGCCCTATGCTGTAAGACACCCTCCATGTTTTTACATTCCCGTTTCAGAACAACATTTAGCATCTCAATCAATAAACGCCGGTGGCTATTTATCACAGTGTAAAAATGTATAAGCAGCCACAAAATGATTAAAACAAGTGCAAACTGAGGCAGTAAACTTAGAGAAAGGGTACACTCACTCACATATCGAACACAGATGCACTGCAAACACCCACAGAGTTACACTCATTATCACAAACAGCAACTCTAACAAGTATACTCCATGAGCTCTCTTTTTCTCCTCATTTTGTCTGTCGCCTTTTCCTCTCACACACTCTCAAAGCACAACTCAGCAAACTCACATAATCTTGTAAACACACATTGATAGTCACACAGGAATATATTTTGGCACCAAAACGCCTGCAGACAGGTAGATTATAGTGACAAAAGTTCATAGAATTTACACTTAATTTCACATTGCTCTACTTTTATCTTTTCCCCCATTTTTTTCCCTTATTTGCTCTTTTCCTAGTCTATTACACTTTGCTTTGTTGGTTTTTTACTTAAGAACAGCTGTTCCATATATTCAGGAGGTAAATTTTTTGTGCTCTCGCCAGCTTCGCACTTTGCATTACACATGAGATTTCATTAAATGGCTACAGAAACTGGGAGATGAGTTGCTATTTTAAGGAGGGTGTATTAAATGTGGTCATTTCTGGGGCACGTTTCTTTTTTCATTTCAATATCACCAATTTTCTTGAAGAGCTGCATCGCTAAATTAATCTTACATAACCAGCTCTTATCTGTACTTGGGGCTTAAAGCTCTTATCCAATTACAAACTTATCAAGCACACGCTGACTGACTACCTCAGCTTAAGGAAACTGCTCACACAAGAGGACTCTCATTCTGTCTCTGTTATACCTCCCTCTTACTTTCTTTTATTCAGATGTTATCAACTCAGAAGGATGTGCTCCAGACATCTACTGAGTAAACACAACAGGCAGACACTTGCTCTCTTGGTTCATCCATCGCTCTGTCTCCACTTTCGTTCAGCAAAAAGATATTATCTATTGTTTAAGCCATGTAGAAGCAGCAGAAGTCTGTGCACTCTGGATGAGATTAATCACTAGAAGGACCCCCATTCTTTCTCTCCTCAATTAGTATCTTCAGCTTTCATAGTTTTGAGAGGTGAACGACGCTTTGCACGCAGAGTGAAAGAGCACTAAAGATAACACTGCATCTTCTGAGACCTCTTACAACGTAACACAACAGGGACTATCACTCTAGTCATCATTATCTATCCCCCGTTCAGCAGAGGAATGAATCTGTGCTTTTACACCCTGTGGAGAGTCCGTGGTTCAGAGACGACATCTTCTGAGGTATCACAACTCAACGTAACAGCGGGATATCTGTGTCGTTTCCAACATGGTGTCTAAGAACAACCAAAACTGTTTTATCTCACAAATGTTGCACTGTTTAAAATATTCAGATGTAATAGGGCTGTGCAATACAATAAAAAATACGATTATGCCCATAGTGATCAGTATAAATACCTATGTACTGTAATATAATCTGATAATGCTTAAGTGCTAATGACTGACACCTAAATATGGGCCTGAAATGGCATATGGGGTCCTTTGTATTTAAAGAAAGACATACAAATTTTGCTGTTTTTAGCTACAGTTGTGGCCATTTGAGTCCATTTTTTAAATTACTTCCTATTCTACTGCCCACCTGCTTACCAGGTGCACCTGAATGCACCATGAACTCATTTCCTCTGTTGACCTTTTTTCACTTGCATGACGCAGGTGCTGAACCACTGTGAGCATTTTAACAAAAACTAAATTGGAAAAAGTAGTAGATTTGTCCTTAAACTTTAGTCACATGTATTGCAAGCATGTTATGTTCTGCAAAACTAATAAGTGAAGAGGAAAGAGAATTTTAAAAAAGCCAAAGTAACAGCCCTTGAAACTAGTGACAAGAAGAATGGCAAATAACTGTTAAACCCAGTGGTTGGTGGCAATTAAGTGTCTATTGAAGGCTAGGAAAAAATTGAAAGAAGCATGAGAAAAGCAAAAGCAGGCCGGTTTCACTTTAATGCAAGGACAAATAAACTAATAAAAAGCTAGCGACTATAAAAACAGAAAAGGCATCAAAAAGTGTAGCCGGAAGGGGTGATGTGTCATTGTGCACCACTCTGTATTGAAGATGCATCTTTGATTAGAATGGTTCTGTTCAACACTGGTGGAAGCTCGAACTGGTTCACTCGACGATACAAAGGCTCCCTGAACAGAACCTGTCCGAGAATAAGAATTAACTGGGTGGAAAAAAGCCCAGGCATGTGTCTCTCTGTTATAAAAAGCTGGTAGGACAGAAGCAGTGTCCTTGCAAATAAGACTAAAATGCATCTCAGTGGAGTCTTAGTTTTTTTTTTTACCAAATCATAACTATGGCACCAACATTTACCTGCCGGTGTGCCAGATATCCGTCCAAGATTTACTCAATAAAATGAAAATGTACCCACATGTGGCAGTTTGTAGGTGTAGCCTTTATCTGCTCTGTGAGTCTGCAAAGATGCGATAAAAAATATTTAGTAATATATAAACGATGGATAAACAAAACCACCATGCAAAGTGTTTTTAATGCCCAAACAGAGAGGGGAGTGGATTGTTTTGTTGACTTTAAAGCATAGTGTGTAAATTCTAGTCTCTGATGATAAAGCCTTGATTAGTTATATCAACCATCCAGTAAACTCACCTCCTGACTTTGAACAAAGGCAAAAAAAAATTAGTAGAGCAAATGGATAAATCACATATATAGAAAAAGCTGTAGTATTTGTGGTATTTTTAGAAATCTACAAAAGTAACATTTATCCTAGTCACAAATTGAACCATTTTACTTACTACGTTACTACTAGACATGCGAGGAAAGATGAAAGCTAGAAACTGTTTTGGGGGGGGAAGTATAATGGCATCCTCAGATTAAAAACTGAATAATTTTGTGAAAATAAATGCTTTTTTTCACTTTGAGTAGGACAAAGCTAATTAGGTAGCATATAAGTTGCTGCCAAATCATTATTGTGTTACAGTAAGGATAATGGTGCTTTCTTTGTGCCCTTTAAGCTTTTGCTCTGTCTGTTAATGATGTTAAACAGCTGCGTTCTTTGTGCTCGAGCAAGACTATGGCTTCAGGTAGAGTGCAGCCTCAGCATGTTTAAAAGGCAACACAACAATCCTCTGCCTCCTCTTTAAAATTTTATATATATTATCACACGCCTACAAAGAACAAAACTCAGCACTGCACAGTGAGACACGATATTAGAGTTCAGAACAAAACACCACTGTAATCTTTGAGATCTTCATTTTTGCAGTTTTTTTTTTTTTTAGAAAAAAGCAAGATGGTTTGGTCAAAATAATGAGGAAATTAGCTTTTTTTTTAACCTCCTGAGACCCAGGAGAGAAAAAAGTTTGGCTTTTTTACTGTAATAATTGTCCTGATTGTAAACAGTATGATATAACATGGGTTTTTTTTTTTTTTTAGATTTGTCTTTTTTTATGGATTGTCCTCTATAAAGACAATAGGTTTTTTTTTTGGTTTGTTTGTTCCATTGTGAAACTGTTGTCCCCTACAGAGGACATAAATGCATCCCTGGGTCTCAGGAGGAAATACATAAAGACTTCAGATGTCACCTTTTAAAGCTTTTGCAAAAACTACCAGGCCTTCTGGGCTAAACAATAAATCAAAGCACCAAATGTTCTTTCAAGTTACTTATGAGACTTTTCTGATCCTGTACTCTGATTTGTTGGACATCATCCTTATACTGCAGAAAAAGGTTTTACAAGGCCGTATTATAAATCTGACACATTTAACAACAAATGAATTCAGTTTTATTGGCCAAAGATGATAAATCACAGAGGGGTACTACTTTATTCTATATTACTGTGTATATTCACAAAAACTTACACGCTATAATACTGAGAATAGTGAGGCTTTTGACTCAAAAAAAAATACACTCGGTCACCACTAAGAGGATTCAGGGAGATACATGCTGGTGTGTTATTAACTCTTACACAGTGGAACTTTAAATATAGGCAAGCTTTTTCCCCACAACAATAAATACAGTATAATGAATATAGGATAAATAATCAAGGACGAGATACTTAACCTTAAATATCCAGTGTGTAAGTTTTAATATTCATAATTATATTTTCATTAGTGTATGACAAAATATATGCAAAAATAGGTTTAGATGTGTATTCATTGCCTGAGAATGAGCTGTTTTTTTTGTAATAGCATCCAGCATTAAGGTACATAATGTTGGAGGATGGATCAGACCAAACACTGAGTCTAATGAGGGACTTTGCATGAGTTTGTAGGAGGAGAGGGAGGTATTGAGTTGATTGCATTCTACAACTCCACTGGTAGATGCCATGAAATATCAATATACTGAACCCTTAAGATATTTCTGTATACTAAAACAAAGTAAATATAACAATATAATTTACTGAAATTTAAGCAAAATGGAAAAGTAAATGGCATTGCTGACGGCGAAGAAGACTACAGACCAGGCACAGGTGGTTTAAGGAAGACGGTGGTCAGTGATAGGCTGAAAGAAGAATTTCATCTCCGATACAGTCAGTGATATCAACGTGTCCTCTCTTAAAGGCATCTGAGTGACTGCTCCAGAGGCTCATTTTTTTCCATCCTCTTTCTTCTCCTCTCCAACCAACTTTTCTCTTCTTCCCACTGTGGCTCTATTTGCCAAAGAATAGTCGGGGATATGGGACCAGAGGAGATAAACAGCACAAAAAAGACGACTAATGCGGTGTGTTTTTATACTGTGAAACACACATACACACAGGTAGTGGAGACAAACAGATAACATTCACACTACAGAATGTCATAGAAGCAGTCAGACCTATCTATCAGAGGCACAAATTGGGCAACATAATTAATTTCTCTTGTTCATTACATTCTATTTCATTTTGCTTTATTGGCATGACTTGTAGATGCATGTGTTGCCAAAGTATATGCACAAAATACAGAGAAATCGTGGGTGATTATGACACAAACTGGTAGATGTGGGTAGAGCTGGGCAACATATTGGATTTATTCACTTAAATTTTTGTTTTTGAAGTGGAAACATGCCTGAACTGTATAATTAAGAATAATGTTTTATATACAGACATAAACTCCTGTGTCTGATTGGACTTAAAGCATTTTTTTCAAATTAATTAATTCACTAAATTATTTCTTATTATTCCCTTTTGCCCAGCCATAGTTAGGCTTTGTGCTGATTAATGCAAAAATTGTTTAGTCTGTGGTGTTAATTTTTGTTGTTTGGTTTTTTTACAATAAAAATTTCAATAAAAAATGTTAGTAACCAAAAAAAAGATAGAACATGAAATTTCTTAATCCCACTTCATTATTGTGGTCTAATACAGATAATACTTACCATAGCCAATATGTTTGCCAAAAAATATTTTATTCTATTTTTAAAAACTATTTTAACAAATAATGACCACTGATACAACTACAAGTGTTGTTTTTCTGTTATTGTTTGTTGATATTGCACATATATGCCATATATTTTGTTAAAGAATATTATTTTTTAAATCATGTTTGGTCCTGCGTTCATATAGACTAAATAGACGTAAAAGATGAAATTGTGAATTTTTTTGGTTATCATCCAGCTCTACATGTGCATATGAATAATATAGAAAGGACAGTGTGTTTATAAGGTGTACGATAATAGAAGAATGCTTGTAGAGGAAAACAGACGCACAAACATGCAGCAGACGTCTTCAGACAGCAGGTAGACACACCCCATCACCAACACAAAATGGAGTCTGACACACATATACACATGCACACACACGACGAGGCAGGCAGACCAGCAGGAACAGAAGCCCACCGTAATGTGATTTTGTCTCGATTAAAATGGTGGGAATTGGATCTGAGGTAAAAGGCCATGTCAAGAGAGAACAAATGGGAGTGGCGGCACATGGAGGAAGATGAACGACTGTCTGGGAGATGGAGGGGAGGAGGCGATGGAGGGACGGGGAAATCATAGGAGGGGAAAGTGGAAAAGCAGGGTGGGGTGCTTGGGGTCTATATTCATCTATTATGGAGAGGGCCCCTCATATCTGTAAACCTCCTATTCTCCACACATGATAGCATTGACCTCCACATGGAAAAGGAAGCTGGAGTGACTGTCCATACATTCACTTCCTTCTGCGGTTATGGATTTCTACCTGCTCTCTCATCTGTGTTTCATCAGTTCACCTTTGCTTCTTAGACTCCATATATGTGTTGTGGCTTTGATTTGATTTTCAATGTGTTGAGATATTTTTCTTTTTCTTATTCTTTCTCTATCAGGGGCACAAATGAAAAAAGGGCCTTTTCCTGCAAACTTCCCACCAGTAGCAGGAGAAAAAAAAAAAAACCTTTCTGGATATGAATTGTTATTCATTTTTACCAAAACTGAAGTCAAGTGAGGGAAGAGGGTGGGGCATATTTTGGTAAGCAACATCCAAATGTTGTCAGTATGGCTCCTTCCAAGTTGTATACAGTGTTCTGAGTGAATTACTCAGAACAGAGTATTACAAATTAAGAAAGTACCGGGTTGTTTAGCTACATATCCTTAATGGCTTGCTGTATGAAGATTTACGCAAACATAGTTAACTAGACAAGTCAAAGGGATGGTGACTGGACCACTGGATGATTCCTTATCTCAGTATCTATTTTATAAAACCCTAAATGCATGTACTGTATATAGTGTATATTCACACCCATTTTCCTGTTTGCACATATGCAAATCTTGTATTTTTCTGCTTTATTAGTGTATTCTGCTTATATTATTTATTTCGTTTATCTCTTCACACTTTCCATTTTTTGCTGGTGTTTTTTCAATGGTGTTTTAGTATGAAACTGACCTATTGTGACCAAGTAATTTCCCTTGTGGATCAATAAAGTTTGTCTAAGTCTACATGTATGAGGAACAGGCATTTCAAACAAAAATACCAGTTTAAAAATCACTGGAAAGTAGCCAACTATTATCTGACTATTAGAAGAGGGGTGTCATTACAATTTCACACCTTTGTAAGATGATGTTCTATCATGTCTTAGAAATGGTAGCTGGTTAACATCAACAATTTCATTCACATTCGGCTGCCTGAAACAGAAACAATAATGAGCAAGAGCAGCATTACTGAATTATGCAAGCACATATACCAGCAGCCACTTCTGAGCCACCATAAAACATCGGTGTGCATGCAGTCCTGCAGTGTGTGTGACAGTGAAAGAGCTAAACAAGACTAAACCTTGTTAATCATGACGTTCGCAGGATCATTTTCTGCTTTACATTAACTCGTCAGTCCTGATAAAAGCTGCGTCTGACAAAAAAAATGAGTTGGCAGCGGGGTGAAATTTGTTGTTTTACTTCTTGAATGTTAACTAGCACTGACTAAATTGGTTGTGATCAGCCTATAAGTCCCCCCCTGGACCATGTTGTCATGTGTATGCTGAATGACAGACACACAGAGCCATCAGGATTTGTCCCGTATGCCTGATGGATCAGACACCACAGCAAACAAGGGAAGAAAAAAAAAAAAT
>JAPQRQ010000003.1:23865429-23878746 GCA_037367365.1 Apogon talboti | reverse complement strand
TTTATTTTTTTTATTTCCCTTATTTAAGATACGATAATAGACCATGGCATCAGATTTCTGTCGGAAGTCGAAAAAGCAAGAAAAAAGACTCATGAAAAACGTATATTATGAAGTGCATTTTTTCACTTCCAACTGAAATATACATCCTATGCACAAATCCAACAACCGGGAGCTGTATAGGCCACTGTGAGAGAGAAATGATACACACAGCCAAGGCAAAGTACATCATCATGCAGAACACAGCTGCAAATGCATAAAACATCCACTATGAACAAGTGAGTCTGTTCTTCAGCTGAACATTTGCCGTATCAGACATTTACTTACTTGAATTCCTCTCACTTGAGTTGATCTGACTTTTGACAGTTTGGGGGCAGAAATAAAAAACAGCCACACAAAAAACGGCCAGAAAAAATAAGAAAAAGGAGAACAAGAAAAACAAGAAGATCAAGGAGAAGAAGAAGAAGAAGAAAGAGAACAAGAAGAAAAACACAAACAAGAAGAAAAACAAAAAGAAGAAGAACAAGATGATCTCCTACAACAACAGTTTACAAATATCTGAAATCCATGACCCATCTGCCAACATCTACAGGCTCATACCAACTGTGAGTCAACTGTAGTTTCCAGTTTTGCTTGTTTGTGGTTCCCCATACCGACCTATTCACCCTTCTTTGCTTTGTCTTCTTCCTCGGTCCAGCTCATCTTCTGCATCATTCTGTTTTCAGTTCTATCCATTGTCTCACCTTTTCAGTGCGAGATTGATTGCAAGCACTAAACCAACCCTGCTTCTTGACTTCCTTCTTTTCTCCCTTTACACATACACACACAGCAGTGACCCATATTGTCACTTATCTGATTGTATCATGTACCTGCAGACAAGGAGATAAACACTACCAGCACATAGAATTCATGCATTCTGCCATAAACCACTTTGACAGAGGGGGTATCAACACACCCAAGCTGAACATACAGACACTGATAGTGGCACAGTTCTCTTGTGTGTAACATTTACGCACTGTGCGCTGACCCAGGCTACACACGACAGAAGACATATGTACTGTCACAGAAAACATAGGCACTACATGCACTGCTATCACTTCTGCAATACATCAGATAGCAGTCTACGGCACTAACATTCATTATTAGCCAGCTTGTTTGGGTTTTGCAGAAAATTCATACAAAACATAGGCATAGTTCTTCTACGGTCTCAAGATACTGAAATGAACGACTGGAATATTTATGGACAAATATTGAGCATCTACTTCATCTGTGAAAGAAAAAAAAAACATTAGAATAGAAGACAAAGACACAAATACACCACCATAACACACTACAGCTTGGAAAATAGCTGGCACATAAGATAATGTTTCATTAAATCATGGTTTGTCACTTGATTATCTTATCAGGATATGACTTCAACCTGCTTTGTGATGAGAATATCTGATCAGCAATACAACCACAAGGAAAAACTGGCTCACGCAGATCAGTTCAGTGTGTGCATTTGAACGGTCTAATGTAAACAGTGCAGAAACTACTTACTCAGAAATTCACCGTGTCAGATTCATGACCAGGCTCTGCCATGATGTGGTAATATATGGGTAAAGTTGGTGACAGATTAAAGGAAAAACCTTCCATGATGATAATGACTCTATTCTTACAACTGACTGGTTTCATGAGTATAAAACTAACTGTAAACGTGATTAATTATAAAACTGTTGTGGTAGCATGTTGTGTTCAGGTGATGGCCATGTCCAGGTAATGTAGAGGTTCAGGTCATGTGTGTCAAAACGGCATCATGTGCAACAATTGATCTTTTAGTGAACGTCAACACATCTGAAATGTCCAACAAAAAGACTGGGATCTATATTTTATCCATACTTCACTCACATTTATACCCTGATGGTACTCAAAGTGTCCAGGGATAGAACTTATAGTTTTCCTGTTTGTGGACAAACCATTGCACCCAGATTGACACTTGATTTTTCTTTAATTTAATTTTTTTAGCTTTTCTGACTTTAACTGTATAATCATCTGACCCGACCATCATAACTGACCAAATTGTGTGTCATTTGACAGTCATTTTACATTGTACTTTCATTTAATTTGGCATCAGTCTCATGTTAATCACCACTAATTATGTGTTAAAGTGACCGGGTCACACTGACAGTGATAAAGTAATCTTTCATTTGAAGGCCAGACATGCGGTAATCATGGTGTAAAAGGATGATCAGAGTGTCTGCCGGGACAGAGCTAGCCTAGATTACAGAGTGGTCCCTTGGGTGATTCTGGGCTGAGAAAAGTGATCTGTGATGAATTTCTTGTTAAAAGGTCAATAGAAAATATCAGCTGGGCAGATTGCTTGCCCTGATTTGAAACTGAATGTTTTGAGAGAGAAATCTGGCGATCACCAGAGTATGACACTGCTGAAAGGCCACACTGACAATGACAAAAATGTAGAAAAACAAAGCGATGGACAAAGGATGGAGCTGTTTAATGAAAATTAAATTGGCAATGCACTTTTCCTAACATGGTAAGGTGTGGCCACTGGTTCCTAAATGAGCCATAAAAAGTGACTGATATGGGCCTATTAATTAACTGTTTGTTACAAGAGAGAGTCAGTTTAATAATTAGGATAGTTTCATTTGTGCGGTACTTAACTCTAACGTCATTTTCATCTAAAAGTCATTAAGAAGCAAACAATATTTTCAAGAGTTTGTCAAGCTAGTTTTTTAACCTAAGAAAATGTAAAAAGGTAAGTTTTAGTGACATTATTTCATCTTATTTCATTTGAGCTTGCCCACTGACAGTTTATTTGAAAAATATTGAGTAGTTTTTCAACTCAATCCTAAAAACTTTATTTTGTCCCCAAGGGGCAATTTTGTGGTTCTGCTTGAGTATTGACAATATCATTATAATAATAATAATAATAGATACCATGGACAGATGACAGATGAAAGGCCCAATTCCAATGTATAACTGATAAATCTGTAGCAAAATTGGTGGAACAAGTAATGAGTTCCCACTTATGCTCCTGAAATTCTAAACACATCCAGTTTTTTGTAGCACCCCTTGGGTCTCCAAAGTTGCAAAGTAGAAAAAGACCCACTACAACAAATATTGATCAAGTCGTCTTGCATACCCAGACCTGTCTGTGCGTTTCATCCGCACAGAACCTTTGCTGTAGTTAGGTCTAGAACCCTTCATTATTATTCTGGGAAAGGAGTAAAGGTTATCTGGGCTGGTTGGCTATAGTTCTGAGGAGAGAAGTTGATTTGGTGGAACACGACCCTATGCTATGGTATCAAAATGACTAAACCTCTAACATAAAACATCCATAAAAAGACATTTTTGAAGATATAGCAACAGGGACTTTCAAAGTGAAAACACACATTGAACAGAAGTAGAGATGGGTAATCTTGCTACTGCACAATGGACATATTCACACTAGAATATTCATATTTACCCAAGTCCTTCTCCTGAGCCAGGCTGATATTAAACTGTAATATATACTGATTGCTTTTCCATTTATGCTGCATAACATATTGCATTTATTTGAGCACCACCTTGTGGTTTATAGTTAGTAAAATAGCCAAAGGTCCCACCCAAACATATACCAGACCTATTTCCACCCTTTGTAAGCACTGTGCAGGTCCTTTAGATAAATCATGGTGGTGGTTCATACTTCCACTTCACAGCTAGAAGGTTCTTGCTTCCATTCCCAGTCTGTGTTGAGTTTCCCTGTTCTCTCCACATACAGGATTTCTCTGGGTCCTCCAGTTTCCATAAAAAAAAAACAAGAATATATATGATATAGTTTAATCCTCCTGTCAGTGGCATCTTACTGCCACTAATGTGCCAAGTGGTAATGCTAATGCTAGATGCTGTGTGTACAAAGATGGGTAAAATGCAGAGACCAAATCCTCCCTGCAGGGATAATGAAATGAGTTAACCTAACCTGTTATTTGGCTAAGGATAAACTGCAGCAAATGTGTTAGGAAAAAAAACATATTCTTTTCCAGCTTATGGTTTGCAAACACAATGATAATAATCAGACATGCTGATTACTATATTCTCAATCATTATATATTATTTTAAAGATGACCTTATTCTTCTATCTCAAAGATGGTGAAAATTATACCATCATATGGGTGTGATTTTCAGATGTCTACTCTCTGTGTCTATGCATGCATTAAGGTATGTGTGGAGATGCATGGGAGCGTTGAAGAAAGAGATCTGAAATGGTATGAATCAGTGTTGACCCGTGGACCACAGAGCAACTGATGAAATCACCCTCCTGCTGAATATTGTTTTGAATAAGGCCAACTGTGAGATAGCTTCTGGACACACATGACTGGGCCACATGCTAACACACAAACCTTCATTGCCACTTAAGAAGCATCGTCTTGAAAGAAAATGCCCAATCTCACATAGGTGGACTGGGAAAATGGGGGGAGCAGGGAAAAAACATGAAAGCAGGAATTGTGGGATGGGGAGAGAAATTGAAAGAGGGAAAATGAGTGAGCAAGGAGGGGGTAAAAGATTGAAGCAAGCACCTGAGGAGGTTAAAAAAAAAAAAGGATATATGTGAAAAAGAAAAATGAAACAGACATCCAAAATGAAAAGAGAGGCAAGGACAAGCAGGGAAGCGGGTGAAATAGAGTGCAACTTATTTGAATGGCTCTCAGACTCAAGTCTTTGACTCTTTTTCCCCTTGTTCCGCTTTGACTGTGCCTCAGCCTACTAATGTATTGATCTGGGACAGGGACTGACTGAAAGAGTGTGTGGAGTCATTTAAAGTTTAGTCTGACTTACTGTCATTCTCAGAAGACAATAGTTAGACATGATAGCTCCAAGTTAGGGGTCCCTCCCCAGTTTCTGTGTCTCTGTTACCTTCTACTTGTCCCTCTCTACTTGATCTCTCTATTTTAGTCTCACTTGTCATTTCATTGCTATTTTTGATATCAGTGATCTGTGATCTGACATTTTGAGACCACGCCTGTGGGCATCCTATTTTGGCCTGAAAATGTCCATTATGAGTCTCCTGTGGCTGTATTTATTTTCAATTTGCAGCTTCACTGCATTTTCTTGCTCTTGTTCCTCACGGACGGCTTATGTGTTGTTCTGCTTTTATAGTTACAATGAGAGACTGATCGGCATTGCATTCCCTATGCGGTATCTGAACCATGGCATGCTCAGTAGTGTTTAGTTTTATCTTAAGGAGTAACACTCTAGTCTCTAAAACACTATTAGGAGCCATTGTAGCTTAACTTTTCCATTTTCCTGCTGCAGATCTCTCCTCTCAGCCCAAACCAAAAGACTAAATATAAACACAGATGAAAGGGGTGGTCACTTCCCTAACCTTCAGTGGAGTGACATCTGAGGAAAGCTTAACATCATCCACTGCAGTCACGTTTTATTCCCCTTACTTGTCTGAGAACATTTGTGATAAGCCAAAGACTATCTCAGAGGGTAGGTTTCAACCCAGGTCCACACACATTATTAAAATCCTCGTTTCCCGTCAGGAAACATTTATAGGAATTATGGATTTTTTAGCTTAATGATGCCAAAAAACTATCAAGCTTTAGAGCTTTTAAATAAGGGGAAACATTAGCAGAATAATAAACTACATGGACTTACAGAAGACCAGTGTCTGTGTTTTGTCTCTACCTAAATGTAAAAGCTGTGTTTATTTTTTTCTAAACATTATTTCAGCCCTTATCACAAAATTTTCTATCCTTTACTAATTGGATTCTGTGCCTAAACCAAACTAGAACCACGTGTTTGTCAATGTAACTATTATGAGCATCATATACCATTGTTCTTTTATCCATAACCATGATATTTTTGAGTATGAACTTAACCATGAAACTGTTACTGGGTCATTATTTGTGACATTTATCAGTGGTATTTTGTGTCTGAAAATTTTATGCATGCATATCATCTCTGGACTGATGAGAACCAATCTATATTGGTGTTTAGGCATGAGGACATGTTGGATAAATTATAGGATAAAGATGTTAATATGTCATTGTGATTAACAGTCAGTCAATAGAAATGACATTTCCAACTGCCAGTGCCAATGAAAATTATCTGGAAAGCATCATGCAGAATGGCTGAATCACAAGATTATGTTGCGTTTCAGTTTTCTTATTTTCCTTTGAAGAAACACAAGATTAAAATACAATATGTTAAATTCCATAATAATAAATGAGACAGAAAATTGATTAAGTTAAATAGTAGTAATGTACTTAACAGCATTTGTCAGCAGAATCTCCTTTTTTTGAGAGAGAGAATGAAAATTTTACAGATGCATTTGCATTCTTTTTTGTTTACTGCCCCTCTGATGCCACAACATAAAACCAATGATTCAGTCTACAACTAATTGATTCCCATTTCATCGATTGTTTGTCCGTTGTGAATAGAAAAGTTGCTTCCAAGGCCAGCCTTAATACTGCCTAAATGCTCGCAGGAATCAAATTACAATAATGCTTTGTAATATCATTGTAATTGTTACAAAACCTCATTGCAATGAGGCTTTGTAATCTGCTTTATTTGGAACACACTTTAGTCACAATATCTCTAATCATTTTACAGTAATTTGCATTACATTTAATGCCTTACATGTGATGCATGCAGTTCAAAGCTTTGCAGCCCCTGTGTGGTTGCCTGGGGATGCGAACACACAGCATTGTATGGGAATTAAGAGAACATCACAGGGACAATGGAAACCATGACAGGGAATCATCATTGTGTGTTTGGATGCTATCATGGTGAACATTGACGCATTTCCCTTGAGGCTTTGCGGTGGAATACAATGGAAAAACTGCAGGACTGCTGCTGTGAACATCCCCAGAGGATTTGGAGATGAGGAACATGTCAATCTGTTCATGTAACACCACAGTCAATCGCACACACAAGTAACTTTCTTGTCACATTCTCAAATGCGCACACACAGGACATGCTCACACACAACTCATATCTTTCTAACCGAGATGACCTGATCTTATTAGGAAGAGGTTTTTTAACAATGTTTTGTGACATTCAACCTAAAATATAGTAATCATTGTGTTGGCAAAATGAAGTAAATAAATAGCCATGCCATATTAGGAAATCAGAATCTTCCTTGACTTGGCATAGTTAGATTGTAAACATACTGTAAGTACGAGGCAGTATATGAGAACTTTAAAATGCATTATGGCAAAGATACCCAGAGGACATGCTTCACTTGTCAAATTTCAACACAATAAACTTCATGTATCTGCATGACGTACAGAAACCCCAGTCCACTCTTTGTTTTCTTCTTCTTTCATTTAATGGTTTGGCAACTGGTATTTAAGATGCATTTAACCACACACTACGCAAGACTACTGGCCATTAAAGGGTGAGTATGAGGTACTAATCAGTGTGTTACCTACAGCAGGTGTCAGGTGGCACACCACCATTTTGGAGAAGCAGACGGGAGTATGAGTGGGGGAGCAGCATGTGTAGCTTTTTTTAGACACAAAATAAGTCAAAGTAGCAGACCAAGGCAGCTGTAGACCAGCAATCTGTGTCTTTGCAGAATTAAATTACCCTTTTTGTTTTTCCAAAAGGTGTTTGGTGGCTTTGATGAGAGTGATAGAACCCCTTTGGATTCTAAGTCTTAAAGTCAGAGAGGACTGTGACAACGGTGACGGTTAACAGTGAAAATATTGAAAACATAGCTTATGCACTTAATCCAATATTGCTTTTGTTTTCTGCCTTTTTTAAGTGGCTAAAATATAGCAGTGGGATATTGCATAGCTTCCATATTTACTGTATGCTGTGACAATGGATAAGTACATTATAAAATTCTGAATTAAACAAGGGACGAGGACCTCAGCTCCAAAATGGAGGAAATGAGGAAGTATATTTAGCTTAAGTTTCAATACATTTTACGATTGATCACTGGACTTCTCTCTAAAAAAATAATGTCAAAGTCAAAAACATTTTTCCAGGATTCATTCCAGTCTAATCCATTTCATTTGGAAACCTACTAAGTTATAGGTTAACTGCACTGTTTAATACTATTGGAAGTGGCAGTTTATTCAATATGGATTATGCACCATGATATTACATTCATGACAAAAAGTACAGCCCTACTGAATTACATGGTTTGACATATCAGGACATAAAAAAACTAAGTGGTCTTTACCAGTTTCTAAAATTATTTAAATCTAATCTCAAGTGTAATACACAACACAACAGATCCCATCGTTTCATTATTCAATAAACAAAAATAAAGCCAAAATGGAGAAGCAGTGTGTGGGAAAAGTACCAATCAGAGTTTAGTGGCCAGTAGATCCACCTTTAGCAGAAATTATAATCCTATTTTCTTTATTTTATCAGTCTTCCATTGTTGTGGAGGGATTGTGGTCAATTCTTCTTCACAATGTTGCTTCAGTTCATTGTGGTTTGGGGCCATTTGCTTCAGCTCTCTTAAGGTTCCACCAAGTTTCAAAAAGGTGATGAGGTTAGGTCTGTGACTGGACCATTGTAAAACCTTGTTTATTTCCTTTTCCAGTCTGTTGCAATTTTGCTGGCGTGCTTCGGATCATTGTGCTTTTAAATGGCCTAAACTTGGCTAAGCTTCAGCTGACTGACAGAGGGTCTCACATTGAATGCTGGAATGCACTAAAATACAAAGGAGTTCATGGTTGACTCATTGGCTGCAAGATGTTCAGGACCTGTGGCTAAGCTAACGGGCAGCAACAATTGGTTCTCTGAGCTCCTTGCTGATATCTTTCTTTTCTTGAACACACACCTGAATGCCCCAGACCAGTAAACTTCTAAAATAGCTACTTTTATGGAGGTGGTTATACTTGCTGATGATCAATAAATCAAGGGCATTTTCTTAGCAGCACCTGGCTGTGACTTACACCTTTAATTCCTAGGGATGCACTAAAGGTGTGCATCATTTTTCATGCAGTGCTTCCATTTTGACTTTATTTTTGTTAAATAAGTAAATAATGACCTTATTAATTCTGTTTTGTGCTATTTTATTCTTAGGTTAGATTTAAATGACTTGTATTATTATTATTGCTACTATTATTATTAATAGCCTTAATACCTAATACCAAAGAATTCAAACAGGATGTAATTTCTTTTTTCATGACTGTATGTTGATTCGGAGTACAGTCTCAAACTAGACACTGAAGTATGAGTGTACATAGCTTGACATGTTTCACATCATAAATGACAGAATAAATATATAGTTCAGTATGAGCGGTATTTTATTACCAGAATACATACGCATGAATTCTGTACCTTAAATGAAAATGCTGTGAACACCATTCCTCTTCCTCCCTGCATCCCTCTTGCTGTCAGAAGATAAAGTGGAAGTGACACTTGTGTGGGTAAGATGATATTTATGTAGCGTGCAGAAGTCATTTATTACAAGAGAAATGCCTTATTACTGGTCACATGTGATGACTTAATTCACTTTTTCTTTATATACATCATTTCATTTTCTCTTTCACACCTGCCATATAGTATATATACACATTGCATTTCACCGTTCATTTCTATACACTGTCCTTTGTGCTTCTCTCTTGCTTGGGGCTGATTAACTCACAGGACAAATTACAGCCTTGTCTCTATTAGTGCCGTCCAGGTGCGTTGGCCTATTGAGCGATCAGAACTAAAAAGGTCTACAAAGTATACCCTGCTGTCAGGCTTCTTAGATTCGGATAAAATCTCTTTATGCACCAAAGGACAAAGGAACATGACGGCTTGGAGATTACATCATTTTGGTTTCACACCAGCTATCTGCTCTGCAGTCAGGTTGGGAGGCAGATTTACAATCTATTCACATTATTCTAACTGGCTGCTCTCTCTGTCCTTCTAAAATAAATGATTGTACACAGGGAGTTGATTTAATTTGTGCCATGCTGAGTCCCCAGTCAAATTAAACTGAGTGTTTACTAGGGATAAATGCAAAATGGCTACTACACAAAAGGCCGAGAGTCTGTAGGAGCTCTGGCATTAAAAGAATATAAAGGCAAACAATGTGAGCTCCGCACTTACTCGGCAGGAGATTTGGTGAGACAGAGGACACTGTTTTTTTTTTTGTTTCTCCACTTCATAAATAGTGCTATCAAATAACAAGTCACCTTCAGGCTTCACGTGGAAGCTGTAACATGGATGCAGCTGGATTTTTAGCATTAATATGCTAATTTTGTCCTACACATTCTGTAGAGGTGAGCAGTATATATAAAATGAGGTAACATGAAGTGTACAAGCATAAGTATTTAGGTGATATGTAAAGATAGGAACAAAGAAAAAACTGTAATACATGAATCGAAAAACATTATACACAGGCATGCTTCATGTAGGAGTCCATGTTGCAGTACTCATGATCTGAGTCAGTCTTGAAAGTAAAGTAAAAACCTTAAATGTGGAGATGTTACTAAACCATCTGACTGGTCTACTAACATTAATTTGTGATTTAATGTAAGTAGCCCTACCTAACCTGACAATATGTCATTTTGAGAAGATGCTGTGACTGTCTATAAGGGCTATCAACCAAATCATCAATCAATAATACTTCCCAACAGGTCAAAGTGCAGGAGCAATCTGAAACTGGAGCAAGCTGACTCTGAATGAGGGTCAATTGTTGAGGAATAAATGGAAGGAAATTCAGGCAAAACGACTTCACAACTCATTATTAGTATTTCATTATGAAAAAAAAAAAATCAGTGAAATGTACTGTAACATCCATGGACAGACATCAGTAAATACAATATGTGTTGTAAAGCAGGTGTGTGATATCTAAGAAAAAACAGAAAACTAACTCTTCAGGGGACTGACAATGCCAATGTAGGACATGTGTGGACTAATGTCATGTACACACGGGACAAGCATTACCTGGGGAGCAAAGGTCATTTGTCATAATTGGAGGTTGTCTGGGTCTTAATCCCATGCTAATCTTATATTAGTGTGAATTAGCATCTCAATGATTTGGGATCATAGCACTTTCAGACGGTTCATGTCTGCGCCTTCCACAGATGGGTCTCCATGCTGTCCATCAGACTGAAATCTTGAAAGATGGTGAAATGTATGGAGCACGGCAGCAATAACATCAACATTTTGTTGATATTGACAAAATATGCCAGGGTAATGTCAAGAAATGTGAGTAAAACTGATTTTTTCCTCAATGAACATAAATGTGGGGGGATGATTTTTAAATGACATGAGGTCCAATGATATTAGTACTGCACAGACAGAGTTTATGTCAACAGGCCATTGACAGTTATACGCAGAAGAATATTATGGTCATTTTGTAATGCATAAAGCATCATTGCAATGATATATCTATGTTTGAGAGAGCAGTGGAAAACTCAACAAAAAAGAGATAAGTCACTGAGTCAAAGGAATCATACTTAACCAAATTTTTGAAGTGGTTGAGTGTTGGAGCCCTACAGTGAGCAGATCTGGTGGGTGTGTTATGGTTATGCGGTCATTTTGCTAGGGTCATCTACCTACATAGAGGCATTTGTCACCACAAAACAATGCAAAATTCAATGTGATCACCAATATAGTGATGGAATTGCCCCTATCCGTAGAGCACATTTGATTATTAAATGGTTTGAGGAGTATAAACATGATGAGAATCACATTTCCTTGGCCTTCATAGTAATCAGAACCAAACCGCTACTAAGACAGAATGACTGTGTTCAATGGTCTTTTATATAATTTCTGAAGGTTCCTAGATGATTTTACTGACTCAGATGTGTCATTAGTCATAATAAAAGCCACTTGTATCCACTACTTGCTGAGGAAACACACTGTAGTGCTTCCTTTAGGACTCTATGTCCTTTAGCATAGGATCTACTGGTTCATGGTTTGGCAAAGGAGATAATGCCATTCTAGAACTCAATGGAAACCTCAGACCACCCCAACTATTCACAAAAATAAACAACTTTCAACAATATGCTAAACCCACAAATAAAGCTATAAATGTTCCTCCAATGTCGCAAAATGATCAAACTAAAGTGAATGTCGAAGTGTTAACTTTGCTCACTTTGGTTTAATTATTTCCTCTTTTTGAGCATTGTTGAGTTGTCAGACTTTAGAAATATGATTTAAAAGTCTAACTTAAGTCACAGACACTTTAATGAAAGGAAACATTATTAGACTGGATCTGCTCTTCAGTGAGAAGACACATCTAGCTGGGATAGGCATAAGAGGGAGTTAAAATGACAGATCATGTTTTTAATAGTGATAATTATACAAAAATCTTAACTAAACTGTTTTAAGTTATCTTAGATCTTCATTACATTATCTGTGATTGAGCAAAAAGTCAGTAACAGAAATTAAAACAATCAACCATTAACATAGCACAGCAGATACATATCTCCTACTGTCATATGAAATGACAACTTATAAACCGATATCAATATTGGCACATATCAGCTGATTATGTGTATGATAGTTGATTTTTTTTTAATTTAATACGCTTGTGGTTAAGTTACATACATTTGCTTTCATTTTCATAATAGCTGGGACAAATATGTGTGGACAGTAGGACTGAGTCACTGGTAGCCTGTGCTCCTTTTACAAATTTTTAAAGAGGTTGTTCTTTTGGTCAGTCAGTTGCTCACCAGTATGATATTGCTGGAAAAGCTGGACAGAATGCTTTGATTTTTGCCACAAATGTTCACTTGGACTGAGCAATGAACTGAAAACATTTTGGTGGCCAAAGATCTAGGAATCAGTGACTTTTACAAAACATGCTTTTGGCCATAATTCACTTAAGACTGAAATGACAGCATTTTTTTAATCTCAATTCCAAACTGGTAATGAGTGCTGCTACTCAAACTGGTGTATGAATGCGTGTGAATGTTTGGTGGTGGTCGGAGGGGCCGTTTGGCGCGAATTGGCAGCCATGCTTCTGTCAGTTTGTCCCAGGGCAGCTGTGGCTACAAACGTAGTTTACCACCACCAGAGTAAGAATGTGAGTGTGAATGAATAAGGGATCCATTGTACGCGCTTTGAAAATGCGTTAATAGAAAAGCGCTACACAAATCTAATCCATTATTATTATTTTGTTTTTTTTTCACCAAGTTGTTTATTATTATGCATGCATGAAACACTGGGCAGAATGGGTTGTCTCTGGGTACTCCGGCTTCCTCCTGCTGTCCTCCAAATTGGTCAATAGGTGTGAAAGTGAGAGTGTTCTGTCAGTCCTGTGATAACCTTGTGACACATGCATACCCCACCGGGATAGGCTCCAATACCACTGCGACCATCTCAAGGACTAGGCAGTACAAATTAAACAACGCCTAAACAACTCATGGGGCA
>JAPQRQ010000003.1:23839275-23852947 GCA_037367365.1 Apogon talboti | reverse complement strand
ACTGACAATCGATCTATGCAAATGATCTATGCACCTGTTTATCACAACCCTTGGTTCATTTCAGGGCTTCCCCATTTTCCTCCATCTCCACCTCAAAGATCCCCATCCCCAACTAGGGTCCACGGCCATCCAGCAACTCATGGGACAACCCTGGGTCTGGTGCCCACTAGACCTCTAAAGGGTCATGTCTCGGGATGCATTCTTAGACACTCAAACCACCTCAGCTCAACTCAGATGGAGGAACAGCGGGTCATGAATAAGAGAGGTCTGGTCCGATGCTGGCCAGGTGGTCAGCTGGAATGGGGGTGGTGTCACAGCAATGGAAAATATCCTGACGAGTGCATGTTGTGTGGTGAGGAGAGTGAATGTGACAAGTTAATTCTAAACAAGCAAAGGATTTCCACCATTCGAGACAAACCGAGAGGCTTGCATCTAAAAAGGCTATTTTACCTGCATGTGGTTGTAAAAATTTAACACAGACCATGCCAACTGTACTTTTTTCTTTGCAAATACTACCAATATTACAGACTTAAATGGAAATTTCCACAAACCTTCTATATTAAAAAGGTGAAAACAATTATGAGTGCCTTTAATTTAAATGTATTAATAAAGATGTGGCTTTTTACATTGAATGCACAAGAAATACACATACAATATATTACAGTATGTGAGTGACATTTTGATCATATATCCCTGTGGATGAATGCACAGGCCAATGGTCTTAGTTTAGCTACATGACAGTAATCCAACAGTTAACTGCTCTAAGTAGTAAAGCTAAGAATTTGATGACAGAAAGAAAAAGAAAATGATGCAGTGAAGAGATATATAAAATATTAAAGAAGATCTCTTATTTTTCCTAACAGTACTTGAGAGATTCCAAGCAAATTCACATGCATGTGAACATTGCGCATGATTACTGCTCATGCTCGAGTCTTGTTGGCTGTTGCAATTTCTACTGTGTGAGACCCTATGGCCAGTAATGACAATTCTCTGGAGGCAAAGTGCATTAAATAATCCTTATCCAGACAGTGCAATTTAGAGGTACGATCTCAACTGCTTTGGCGACAAGAAGTTAACATGATGTAATGCCATTTCACAATAAAATGACAACAATGCACTGTCTAGACTTACCATTAGGCTTTGGACAAGTTAATCACCAGTACATTTGAGGTGAAAACTACTCAACAGTCATTGAATAATTACATTAAAACTGATATTTGCAGCATCATTTCAAACTGCATGCTGAGATATGAAAAGAAATCAACAATCATTTTTCGACTGTGGGAGACTACCAAAAAAACAAAACAAACTCCATTTTACCCAAGCTGGCAGTCGTCCAATCCCTGTCTGAGCACTGCCTGTTATGTATTGTAAATGCTGGGGCAATTTTTCATCAGCGCGGAAATTAATTCTACTGGCCTGGCTGTGCAGCAATAAAAGAATGGTAGACTTGGATCCTCTGCTGGTCTCAACCATCAGACATGAGCAGCAGACACAACAACAACAAAAAGATTAGAGATCAAAACTCATATCATAGCAATAAATCAACAAGAAAACTCCTTTACCTAGCAAAACTGAGGAGTCAAAGTTTTACTAGAACTAGTGTGCTATGCTTTGCCGCGACGTGTTGCGCGCCGAGGCTATTTCAAATTGAATACGTCTGTTGTCAGCACTGTATGACACAGCTACGTGAGAAATGGGGGTGTGGTGAAGAGATATTTCTGAAACGCATTCCTTCACCTCATTCATTGTGTCCTCCTCTTAATCAGATCACTTTCCTTCTTTCTGCTTCTTTCTCTCCTTTCCATTACCATCTCACTCTCTCTGTCTTTTCCTTATGTATTCTCAATCTCTCTCGCCCGCTCTCTGCCCTGTGTGACTCCCTGGCTGCATTTGATTGATGATGAGAGAAATCTCCCAAGGACAGCCGCCTTGTTAAAGACAGGCCAGTGTGTTCTGTCTGTGGGAGCAAACGGACCTGGAATGGGTGGGGGCCTACATAACAAAGAAAAGGAGCATCCCTATATCCTCCCCCCTCCTCCCATCTTATTTCCCCATCTTTCCCCTACTTCTCATTAAACTCCTGCTTTGTTCTCTTCCAAATTTTTCCACCCATATTTCTTCTCTATTCTGTTCGCAGTCTTTTTCATGCATCCCCTACAGCCTCCTTTTTTTAGCTTTTCCGCTGAGGGAGAGTCCTGTCACCGGAGGGACCGCAGGATGGGGGTGATCGTTGTCAGATGAAGGAGGCAGGATAGGGAGAAGGAAAAGGGGGGGGGGGGCTCTGCGGTCTCCTCTGAGCCCCCTCCAAGGCCCCTTCAGGGGGGGCCGGGGTGTTTCGGATGTGGGGCCATCCCAGCGAGAGACAAGCCGCGGTCTGATTAATGACAGGGAAGCCATCGTATTCATCACTGCCCAACATCAGCCCTGGGAGAGGCACTGTTTTCTGCCAACACTGGTGGCTTTCTACCTCGAGATGTGTTTTTTTTCCTTCCTAGTTTTCCAGCAATTAATTTGTAATATTGACTGAAGGAGCATGCAAAAGTCATCTTACATTATGATAAATATTGCAAAAAAAATAAGAATAATTTAGAATATGCTGCAAAACAGAAGGCAAAAGTCAGGTGTAGTGAAAGGGCTGAAAGAGAGAATAAACATAAACCAGTATGAGTAGGATCACAGTTGGAAACGTATAAGATGGAGACAAGCAATAAGACACTGTGTCTGTCAATAACACGTTGCTGGATTCTGCAAAATATTACTGGATTTGCAAGTAGGACTCTGTCCCAGACTTCTGGGATTTTCCAAATACGTTACACTTCCAGGAAAAAGGAAAAAAAAAAAAAAACACCACTCAGTATGAACACCTGAACAAATTGTGATACATTAATGCCTTCCATGCTTAAATCAGAGTGCTTGTAGTGAACTCCAGGAGCTGATAACAAATGTAAATTAATGTAAATAGCTTTGTTTTAATTTACAAGCAGAACTTATTTAGTCTCTTAGTGCCTGATTAAACATAAAGCATACACGGTCATGCAAGGCAGATCATTACTTTGATGTCCCTTTCCTCAAACACACCCTCTCACACGGATATGAATAAAACGCAAGGTTTTTCAGCTGAAATGCTCATTACAGAAATCCAACGCTGATTAAAATATAAATCCCTTTGATTCACAAGGAGACACTTTGTGACTCTCTCGTATCTGAGATGCTTCTAATCATTAATAAGTATAAGAGCGTCCTTATGGACTGAGGCCAAGATCATTTTGGAGTCTTTTAATCACAGACACACTACTGCCAGAACAACCAACCCATATTCACGTTGACAGAGAAAACAGGCTTATTAAATATATTAATAGTACTCCGAATTCAGCCAACACATACTTCCTAGCCTTGAATATATATAGATTTTAACTGAGTTTTCTTCCTTTCAGTGCGACCACCACCACCAGGTCATTGTTGTTTCTGTCTCTTCCTTCTTTCCTGTTCCTCTTGCATTTCTGTCCTCTTTTCCCCTGCTTCCACCGCTCTCTCTTTTCCCCAGGCCCTACACTCATACAACATTTATGACTGTCTGGAATGCAAGCTTGGAGCAGTAAACTGAAGGGCATATATTCTTATCCTAACACCAACACTAACGCCGTCTAACAGCTTATCTGGGGTTTGTCTGACTGGGAGAATCCTGGTTGTCTTTCTTTTTAAACTGGATGTCATTAAACCAACTCTCTACTGGTCGAGCAAATGCAGTCTGGACTCCGAGACAAATTTCCCCACAGGGCCATCAACCTAATCTAGCTGATCTTACCTCCCATGTGAATGTAAATCAGAAAGCGCCAGCCTGCTGTGCGTTACTAATGGGGGGGGTGGGAATGCAGATGGAGAATGTGGAGCAAGTGCAATGGAGTTGGTGTGATAAGCCTGTAAAGTGAAACCTCTGGGACAGGTACATCTGCACAGATAACGACGTCTTAATACTGTGCTCTGTACATGAACTTTTAACCTGGAAACTGGACATGTGAAAGTCTGTCAGTGTGTTTGTGCTAGTGATGTTTGCAGAGTCTTTTGAAAGTGGAAGTTGAATCAATAGCCTCACGAGTTCTGTCCTTTTCACTCATCATTTCAGTATCATTTGTATCTTCCCTGGCATCAGCACCTCTGGAATGTTCATACTGTAAATGAGGCAGTTAAGTGATTTTCCATTTTCCTCTTTATCATTGGTTGGCAGACCTACATGTGACGTCTTCACATCACAGATCAACAAGCCATTAAAATATAAGTCACAGGTCAAACATGAGTCTAGTCATATAAACCTCAGTTCAGACCCATCATACCCACACTGCTGTGGACACTGGGTTTTCAGTGGGAAGAAGAATAAAACTAGTAGTGCGAAAGTCTATTTTTCAGCAAAAGATGGTGACTGTTTCACTCCGCATATTATTTTTGCTTGTATTATGGAAAAGACAAAATTTCTAAGAAAATGTTTAAATGACCTACAAAGGTAAATATTTTACATGAAGCTATGCAATTAAAAATTATTGTCTTTTTTTTTTCCTCCAGATGTTCCACTATATGAACTCGGGCCTCCTCCTTTCATTCCCTTAACACCCTCTGTGAAAGGTCATCCTTTAATATTTGCTCATATCCAAAAACCTGTTCATATCCTCTTTCATAAGGTTTAAAGTAGATGTGGCTCTCATTCCACCCACTAATGCAGACTTTTCTTTGGATCATCCATCTTACCCAGAGAGGATCTTGGTCTTTTCTTGTAGCTAAACATCAACAAAGGTCATGGATTACAACCTAAGACAAATTAATTCTATACATGTCCAAACAATCCTCATAAAACCAGAATAATGGTAACATATGCCACATGTCTTAACCGGATAATGCACTATTCTGATGAATGCCTAATCTGGAATATTCACACATAATATGCCGTTTACATGACACTTTATTACACTAAATTATGAATGCTGTCATATCACAAACAATAGTAGAATAATAGTTTTCATGTAAACATTCTCACTGTTACACCACAGAGGACAGAACAAAGGATATAATATTATTGTCTTTTTAGTCATTTCCTCTGGGATCAAAGGAGTATTTCTGATTCTTCAAACCCTCTTCCACCTCGAAGGGTTGATTATTCATAATGGTATTGTAAAACTAATAAAGGGTACAATCTTAAACATTATATTACATTACATTCATGAAGGCAGAAGACCATACAGAAGCACACTACTGTCTGTACGCCACTGCATGCAATATTCATTGTTCCCTTAAGTGAAGCAGAGGAAATCAGAATCCATCAACAGAAAAAAAAATACAGGAAAGTGTGAGGATAAGGTACTCCAAGACTTCATCTAAATTTCCAAACACTCACATAAATATTTGGGACAGATTTATGAAGCTAATATGAAACTAACATCCATATGAAGCCCCACAGTCAGCAATAATGATAAAAAAAAAGTCATTCATGAGGATTGTGCCCATTTCTACACTCAATGCATACGTGTGGAAAGACTGAAATAAGTAACTACAATGGGCGCTTTTAACAACAGTCATTTTATTGGCCCTCACAGTCTTTTTATGTGGTGGAGAGCTATAATAGACCACCACTGATGTCTGGTGGTGCAGAAATAGGGTTTAAGGAGATTCTACCAGTTCATATTTCAGAGCTTCTTAGATTTCACGCCTTTACCCTGCCAATTACCTTCAATCATCTGCGTTAATAATGAAATAGCTGGTTTTCTTTTGTTGCTAATCTATCTTATTTGCTATTCAGCCACTTAAGGCCATTTCACTCAAACTCATATTAGAATACTGGGCCCAATGGGCATTAATATTGGATGAAGTGGGAATATAATAATGTGAGTTCCCTTCACTGGAGGCAAACCACTCTCAGTGCCTTTCTCTCCGGCTGTGCAGCAATATGTATGGAGGAATATTAATTACTGTCGAATCATTATGGTTAATTTTATGATTCCACATTATGCGGCTACCAGGAGCACTTGGATGTTAAACAGGTACAATATAAAGCCACTTTAGATGATGTAGAGAAGAGGGCAAAAATATATGCATTATGGTTTGGTCATGTTGTCACCTTGTTCATTGCCTCATTCTCTGATTATTTTTTCCACGCTGTATGTGGCAGAAGATTAAAAGCTGATGCTACAGTATAAATTCAGCTTTTTTCGCTACAGTATAAATTCAGTTTTTTCTCTTCTTCCATATACCCTCCGTCTCCTTCTCCCCTGCTCCACCTCTTTACCGTTTTCTGTCCGCTAACTCTTTTTAGTTGCTCTCCATCATTTTTGCCCTCTTTGGTAACTTTCTCTTTCCTACATAAACCCTTCCCTGCTTCCTCTTGTTCATCTGTCTATCCTTGCCTCTCTCTCTCTTTCTCTCTCTCTCTCTTCCACTGGCACTGTGGATCAGAGGGTTTTAGGTGATAAATACCTTGGACCAAGGGCTCACCAGCCACCGATTCCTGCCACTTTACTGTGTCACATTCTGGCCGAGGCCTCATTAAAAAGGCATTAGCCTCCTCTTGGTCCCATGATGGAGGCCGTGTCTGGCTCAGTCACTGCCGCAGGGATCTATTTAAAAGTGGCGGCAGGACTGGATAAGGAAAAGAGAGATAGTAGAGCAGAGGGGAAACAGAGAGAAAGTGAGATGGCCATGTAATGAAAGGGAAGATTTGGCTGGAGAGGAAGAGAGGATGCATCAGTTCCACGTCGGAGGATGAACCGAGGACTGGGAGTCCAAGGAGGCGAAGGAGAAGGAAGCAGCGATAACTAGCTGGAGCAAAGTCCACTTACTTGTCCCCTGTGAGTTCATGTGCTTTCAGAATTTAATTGATACCGGCCAATTAAAGCCTCTCAGCTTTCACCTTGAGGGGGTCAGGAGAGGTGGATTCGGGGGTTGGAAAGAGGATGAAGGGGGTGCTGGAGGGATGAGGAGGTGGTGATGTGTGAGGTGAAGAGGGGAGGTGAAGAGTGCAGCATGAAAACAGAAGAGTAAGCATTTGCAGCAGATCATTAGTAAATAAGTAGGCTGGAGGTGAAGACAGAGAGGGGAAAGAAGAGGGGGGAAAGAGGACAGGGTTGACAGATGAGGGATGTTATTCAGAGGTCGGGATAAAGATTGCAGCGAGCGATATTAAGCAACTATTACAACAACATCTTAAGCATGACTCAGACAATTATGACCGACACTAACCTTCACAAACAATAACCTGAACCTGAACACAAGTGACTTCAAATTTCAGCTTAATTTGTCCCCAGGGGGCAATTGGTTTTGCAGCAAAACATAATTACACAGTAGAAATAGAAAATGCATCCATAAAAATACAAAAAGCCTACATAGGGAACAATGAACAGAAGGAAAGAGGTGGCACTTAATGTTGAGACTCAGGGGAAAACAACTATGGTGGGTCGACCTTCCCAATTATAAAATCATGAAATTGCATAATTTAAAGGCTGAGTGCTGAATATAGTGTCATATTCTGAATAAAGTGTCAAATCCTGAGACATGAATCAAGAGATCAACATGTGACCCATGTTTACAAATCCAATAACCTCATACCATCTGGCTTCTGACACCTTATTGGTTAGTGGCAGTCATTCGGTGTCCCTGAACTCACAAAGACCTAAACTGCCAGTGACCAAACACCTCTACTGATCTAAAAGGTTTAATAACTTTTGAACCACTAATCCTATCGATACATGTAAATAATTCAGGTTAAATGCAGTTTCTCAGCATCATCAGAAGAGACCCGTTTAGATGTTTAGAGACTCTTTAATGAATACAGACACACTGTCATGTTCTGCAGCAGCGATTCACCAATAAAAATCCATACAGTGTTGGTCACTTTCGCTTCAGATTTCTCTGTTCTGATAAAATAACCATCAAATTTACTCTGAACTTTTATCAATATGTACAGTATATGGGCAGTAAATTATAAATAGGAAAATACTGCTTTTCACTTAATAATGCAGGGGGATAAATAATAAAGATCAATAAATCACTCAGGAAAGCTTAGCTGTAGAGAAAAAGTAATTTGGAAGTCACCCCAAAAAGTCTTCAAAGGTTAAAAGTAAAGTATGTGGTGTTATCCTTAAAAACCCCTACACAGTCTCTTGCACTAATAATCCTTAATCTGACCCTCTGTCAGTGTATTTCCCTGCAGAGAGCCTGTCCTCTGCCTGTATTTACTGCTTTCCTCTCCTTTTGCCGTGCTCTGAATGTTTCTAGTCGTTGACTTCAGGGCAGTGAGTTTGGACATCCAGCCAATCAATAACAGCATCACACAGCTTGAATGGACGGAACAATGCAAAAATGGAACCACTTCAGTTACATGAGTCTCTCCACCTTCTACTCGTCTCACTTACTGAACAGTTCTGTCTGACAGACATGACTCAGGGCAAAGCACAGACCAGAGATTACTGAAGGAAGGGTCAGTGTTGAGCTGTCCTGTATATAAATACAAGTGTGGAATACTACATACTTTGCCGTCATACAGCCCTGTCTGACACTGGGTAGCCAAGGCCAACATTAACAAAAACATTGAAAACACTAAAACAGCAGGCAGTTTCCTTTAGCAATAAAATGACCGAATATCAGCTCATTTGACAAATCAAAAGTTGAATGAATGAATAAATGTGCAACTGTGTTATCTAACTCGGCTTCGTTTGCTCCCACAATGTCATTTAGCAATGTCTGCCATTGCAACGTGGTGAAAAAAAGGGTTAATAACAACATAATAGCTACAAATTATTTGTTAAAACTCAGTATAGCAGTTCACTCCATTAGAAGGTTTAATCCTCAGTTCTGCGATACACATAAACACCCCTTGATTTACAAAGGCAGCCTCAAAGCAGGAAGATTTAAAAATACTTTTTATATATTTGCACCTAAATTAAAACCTGCTTTCACGAGCCGGTAAATAGTGTGATTAAATAAGCTGTTTTTCCTCTAGTAAATCATGTGCAAGGAGCTATTACAATAATTAGAAAGAACCCATGTTTCATTATTGCACTCTCCGGCTAGCATTGAGGGGGAAATCCCTGCAAATTAGTTATAAAAAAATTGCAATAAATATATTTTTCTTCGTTATAGCAGAGCCACTGTAATTATAGTGAGTGCGTGACCTCGCTGTAGGGGTGGAGGGGAGTAAAAAATCTAGAAGAGACAGCAGTATTATAGATAACACTCAAAGTCAAGCTAAATACTAAGAGCCTTGGAGCAGGATCACAAAAATGGAAAGGTTTTTTTTTATTATTTAGTAGATTAGAATACACATATGAGACTTAATTTCTGTTCATTTATTCAAAACTCTATGTATATTTTCCGCACAAAGGGAAAACACACCTGACTTGAAAGGTGTCTCAGAGACGGACTGATAAATATGACAACATGAAATATCTTGACAGGCAGATGAGCAGATACTGTAGGTGCTGCAAAAGGAAGACAGAGACGAGGAGACAGGCAGAACTTATTTATCAATAGGGGAGATTCAAATGCAGCCGCCCTCTGCCCTCCTTACTGCGATGGAAGATTGAAAAATAAAAGGAGAAGACAGCTGTCACCACCGCTGCCTGTGTGTCCGTCCATCCACTGACAAGTTGAAGAAGTAGATGGCATTTGAGGAGGCAGATTCGGCTCTGTACAAGGATGAGGTCAGGCAGGCAAGCATTACTCAGGTCTAGATAAATGTATAAGATAATAAGGATATCTGGATCTAACTGTTCCAAAAAAAAAAAAAAAAGTAGACAGACCTGAGGTTGTTCAGCTGAAAGTCAAGGCACAGAGGCGAGGAGTTTTTAAGAGCCAGACAGTCAAAACTCATATCATAGTCGGCTCAAAAAAAAAGTCAAGAACTGCACAGCAAAGAGGGAATCTCTCGCACTATTGCAGATCAAAAGGATAAGGCCAGACAGACAGGCAGGACTCAGGTGGAAGGAAACGGATTTGGTAATGTAATTTTTTTGTTGCGGTGTTTAATTCTTTTCTCCTACGGTAACAGACATGCGGGCTGCCGAAAGGGACGGAATCAAGTCTCTGCTCAGGTGAGAAAGGAGAGAATGCCATGTGCTGAGCTAGACAAACACACCTGGCAGCCTCTGAGATTGCAGTCCGAGCGAGGAGTGCTAAGCTGTAAATGATTCAGAGGACAGACAGCAGCAGAGTGAAAGCATGATGTAACTCTGCGGAGAGACGAGCAGATGGGAAGATGTTTGTCATGACGCGCATCAATACAGAAAACTTTTGTGCCTCTAAGACCTGTCTGTTCTGTTTCTTAACTTGCTTGTTCTTGCATTTGGTCCAATTAATGGGGTTGGAAACATTTGCTGTTTATTATTCTACCATATATGGATATAAAGGTTGCACAAATCAGCAATAAGATGGTTTATTCTTCTGTATGCGTGCTCAGTGAGAACCCCTTGAGAAAACAGTTTCCAACAAATCACATCTGTTGTTTACCGAGAGGCTTTTTTTGCGCTGACTAATTAAGTTAAAGTTCTATTACTATAAAAAAAAAAACTATATTAAAGAATCCTCACACTTTGCTGTAAATGTTGACCCAGCTCCCACATAATCTCTGATCTTCTGAAACAACTTCAGAAAGTCATCTTCATACCACACAGTTCAGTTCATCTGTGTGATTCATATTTTGTGTCTGACTCACATTCTTCATTATCGTTGCAGCGCAGTAAAAGTAAAACATCAGAGGGAGCCTAGATACACTGGTAGGTGAACCTAAAAATCTAAGCTTATGTAGTCGGGCACTGTTTCATTTTGCCAACAAAGTAAAAACGGTAGAAAACCCTTGTGAGGTTTTCTGCATGAATTGGCCATAAAATACGATCTGAATCAAAGCCACAAGTACAGACAAATATAATGTACCGAACCTAACGCCAAAGAAACAATTATAATATTCATGTCTCCTATTGAACACAGCTTGTAATTACTCATACTGCTGCTGTAAAAAGTATTTGAGCTGAGTTTTGAGCCAGGTAAAAACATAGACTTCTTAAGTTTGCTATTCATAAGAAGAATCTGCTGATATGAACTTTATGAACCTTACAAAAAAAAAAAAAAAAAAAGAAATCTCCAGAGACCTTTTGACAAGAATTGTTCATTTACATAAAACTGGAAGGGGTTACATAGTAATCTAAAAGCGTTTCAGCATCCACTAGTCCACAGGTAGATAAATTATAGATCTACAAACAGAGACGATTTATTACTGTGGTTACTCTCCCTAGAAGTGGACAAGTTGACTCCAAGGGCACAACACAGATGCTCAGTGAAGTAAAAAAAGAACCCAAGGGGAACAGCTACAGGCTTGAAGGAACTATAGGAACAGGTTTACATCTCTGTCAGTGAGTCTATGTATGGTGTCCTGTTTTCCAAAAAGCATCACTGCATGCCTGAAGTTTGACAAAGAGCACCTTGACACGCCACAACACAAGTGGGAAAATGTTCTGTGAACTGGTGAAACTACGGTTGAAATGCTCAGGACAAACAGATACTACTGTATGTAAGGCATAAAACAGCCACTGCATTCCAACATGTGAACATCATCCATAGTGTGGTATAAATAAGGTGGAGGGGGCATTACGTATTCGAGCAAGATACTAGACTACAAATTGCTACATGCAAATAACAAATTTAGATTGTATTAGTTTAAACTACCTCAAAACTAATATAATAACACACACTTGACTTCATATTTACAGTTCACGTAAATGTATCAAATAGATCATTCAAACATTTCTCTCTGCTCAATGAAATAGCCTCAAGTCCTGCTAATTCATCATTATGCAGCATAGGTGGAAAAACCAAACTAGGACAATAAGTTTATATGAACAGGTGGACCTGCTGCACAGGCCATAACTCTTACAAACCACACACCTCCACAGGTGACTGAACAGCCCGTTCATGTACGATTGTGGATATTATACAAAGTCCCAGCGGGCTGAGTCAGCAGCAAAAACATGACAGCTTCTGTATAAAAGGCACAATCCACAATGTGACCCCAATAACAGCAACTACGCCCAGCCATGCAGGCATTTAGCTCCATGGCAGAATAAACAGACATGACTCACGTCTTTTGAAGAAGTCGCTTGTCTTTTCCTTCATGATGTTTCCAGTCCATAAACATGTCATGTATTCCTCTTGTCCTTAGGCAGCAATTAGTTTAATCACTGACAGTCTCCATCTTCTTTCTTCTTCTTTGCTGTGAGCTAACCAGTCTGACCAATTTTATCAAGACTGGAGCCTTAACTAAAACTGTTTCAATTATGATTCCAGAAGAACAGAAGTTCAGCAAAAAGTTCACTTCAATTTACATGTAATTCCCAGAGTCCTGTCTTTTAGCACAGGAAAAAAGGACAGAGCTATAAAATAGGAGAAACACATATACACATGTGTTTTTCACAGCAGATACTTTGTATTGTTAAAGCAGAAACATCACAGCTGTTGCTAATAAGACTAACGATGGCTCTGTTCCATTCAGTTGGTCCAGGAGGCCATTGCAGTGAAGCAGCTGGTACAGGTCCAGTTTCTGACACTAGTACACCTAAATGGAATGGTGCCATTTTTAATAATTACACTTGTCTGTCAAAATGTCTGCTGTGAAAAGGTCTATAGCAGTGGTTCTCAACCTTTTGTTGTCAAGGCTCCCCTGTGTCAGATACAGAATCCAGGGACGCCCCTACATGCGACCGATACTTTTCTCTCATGTTTGTTTCGCTGCAATGATGACAAATTCAAACTAAAACTTATTTAAGTCCATGTGTAAAGAAAACAGCTCTTTATTTAGTTTTATTTGTAGCCTCATAGTTTAGATTAATTTGGCAAATATGACTGTTTTGTGTGTTGATAAACCCTTTTCAGTGTTGTCAGCTTAATTTTGTGCATTTACTCTGTCAAAAAAATATTCTAACTTTTATTTAATATTTTAATTAAACTTTTAATTGCACAAAAACAATAACTGTAACACTGTAAACAAATCCACAGAACCAGAACCAAACTCAGTAACAGTGTGAATTTAACAAACCTCTGCATCAGTTAGTACATAGTAGAGTACATTTTACCAAAACAGCACTTTTTTTCTCTTTATTTTTAGTAGCATTCATTTTTTTTTCTGCGGCTTAAAATATTAAATAAATTGCAACTCAGCGTGCGACTGATGGTGAATTTCTTAAAGCTGATATGGTAACAGTTTAAAGCAGGAAAAAGCAGATAGCCAATGAATCTGTCAGAATCTAGTTCTCAGTACCAATAGTTTGTAAAATGCCCCATTGACACCAGTCTAGCTCTAATTAGAAGGTAATGTTATGCTGCTTACCACACCAACAGCCTCCACTAATAGGGAATTACAGCAAACAGAAAGTAGTTAGTAACGCAAAAATGCTATGAGTCACTGACTAAAGCCTACAGACCGCATTGTGAGAGTAAGATTATAATTATAAAGCAATTCAGATGAGCGTACTTAGACCTCTCCACTCTTGTCCCTCATGTGTTGTGTCGCACTAATTCAGTTTTCTTATGACAGGGTCAGACAGAAATCTCATCTCACATAATTCAGTTTTATTGGATTTAAAATCATCTCCTGACGTCACATGTCATCTTGTCTCATTATGCAGATGGGTGACAATGATAA
>JAPQRQ010000003.1:23809150-23839265 GCA_037367365.1 Apogon talboti | reverse complement strand
GGTAGAGATAAACAGCAGGGAGTGGGGGGGGGGTAAAAACCTGTCCACGATGATGCTGCCTATATTCATGAGGCTCATAGAATGGCTTGATGAAAGTGATGTTAATCATACTCCATGGCCTTCACAGGCAGAAGAGTTCAACCCAATTAAACACCTGTTGGAGATTTTAGACCCATGTGTGAGACAGCATTCTCAGCATCCACCATCAAAGCATTAAATGAGGGAATATCTTTCAGAAGGATGGTGTTCGGCCCTTGAGTGGGGTTCACAGGCTGTGGAATTAACATGAAACAGCACTTAAACTAAAACTTTCATTTCTAATCCATCTTCACAGCAATTACATCTTTCTGACAACAAAACCTACCCTATTAAAACATAAATAAATAAAAAACATTATACCATTCCAAAGAAATCAAAACGCATTGAAATAACATTTTAATTTACTTATGATCTGGTACAAGCATGTATTGTTGAACCACACAACTGTGGATGGTTAGATCACTGAAGATTCACAGAAACAAAGACAGTTAATGTTGTTTTTTTCCTTTAATTCGTCACCTCTCTGCAGGTATATTTCATGTAATATCATGAAATAGTTTGTCTAATCTAAAATTGTGGAATATCACATGGTGTCCATCTTAAACTCTCTTCGTGTAATATTTAAGTAGAGGTAAAGGTACACATTGCAGTGATCTTCTCTTACTCAACCTACAGACGTTACTAAGGGTGCTTTCACATACATGTTGTTTAGTCCACTTTCTAACACCAATTTAAAACCTCCCCATCACCTCAGAGCACACCAAGCAGCCAGTGTTTTGGCAGACCAAAGGAGGTGGTCTGGATCAAACTGAGCACACTTTTTCAGACCTATCACAGCAGGTTACACAAGGCAAATAATTGTCAAAAACAAACAACGAGGAAAAACCTACAGGTGAATTAACAAGCCAAAATAACACATTCAACTACAATATAAACAAATCAATATCATTTATAGGGAGACACAGCACACATAAATGATGATACCACTATTTATATGAGTTCACTATTACAGTGTAAAAGCTAATAAATGCAACAAAAACATATATATTGGTATACTGGGTTGAAATTTACAGTGTGAAAATGCCCTAAAATGGGGAAAAAGTCCACGTTTTGTTGTCTGGGCCTTTTAGTTAATTAGCTCTGCTCCACAATCAAACACTTGCTGACACCTTTACACTGGATTACAGCCGCTATAAAATGGACAAAAGACGAAGAAGAAGGCTGTTCTGAGCTGGTGTGGAAACATTAAAAAGTAACTCACTCCCTCCGGAGATACATAAACACCTCATTCTGAGGCGACAAAACTGCAATAATCCAAAATTTTAGGTCATTATAAACCAATGATAACATAATTATGAGTGTTATATTCCATTACTCTAATTAGATCCAAATAAATCCCTGCTAATCTTACACACTGGACATTTACATCATCTCTGAAGATTCTCATCCATGTGAAATACTATTCCACCATCAGTAGGACGAGAACCTAAAGCTTGTCCTCCAGCATCTCCTGATACATTAATTGACCAAAAAGTTCAGTAAAAAGTGTCATAAAACTTTGTTAGGTGAAACCGTTTTTTAATCTCCTGCTGTAAACTTTGGACAGTGAGAACAGGTTCGGAGTTTCCGATGAAGTTGCGGAAATTGCCGGACAGTAATGAGACAAAAGGAACGCCGACATTTTGCTGACGCCTGTGAAACTCTCTAATCCAATTAATAATAAAATTCCCCACATGCCTCCGTATCCTATCTCTATCTTATAATGAAACTTTATTTAATTCATGCTCACAGGGCATTGCGTTCCCATGAGGACACCTTAACAACAACATCCCAAAAAAAAGGTCAGAGAAAGTTGAAAGGCCATCAGTCCCCAACCTTATTCGCTCACAGATGATTTACTTCCTCTGTTTGTATCCAGGCATTACTCCGGGGTTTTTGTGAGGGTGAACTGGGACAGGGGGAAAGGTGCCATGACAACAGGGTCAGGTTGGTCGTTTATTAAAATAATAAATGGCTCGAGGCTGACGAAAGGGACCCTCATATTGGGGTTAATGATATGAGGCATTGATGGAAAATGTAGTAAGTGTATTCATGAATTAATGCATATGCTTATGTGTCCTTTTAATCTTTACTGTCCTGCATTTAGATTTTTTATAAAGCCGTATGTCCTTTGGTTGATTTTCTTTTTTTAGTCACATTTGTTCATCTGTTTGTCATCATATGCAGAATCTGAAGGGAAAAAGTACCTCTACCAGTATTTATTCAAGACTGTACTGATTTCTAAATTCATATTTTATAGGTTGTTTTTTTTTTTTTCACTGGTTTTAATATGGAACAGGTTTTGGTGCCAGAGCAAAATCTTTTTATGACTAACATTTACACTCCTTAGAGTTGTAATTTATATTATGTTGTTTTTTATTGCAACACGACTCATAACTTGTAGGCTGACTTTTTTTCCGCAAAATGTCCTTAATTCACCCTAAAAAAAAAATAATACAAAAACAATAAGAAAAATACACAATTGTCAAATTTCAGTCAATAAACAAGCAAGTTAAGCATTTAATCCCCTCTCTGCAATTTACAATTAATGTCCAAAAGTGAAAAAAAACTAAGAAAATGGCATATTGTTATCCTTGATCTTTCATTTTTAATCACAGACAGTGTAGAAATGTTCACGTAGATGAACAATGATTTTTATTTTGCCTCACTTGCTGAAAAGGGCATGAAAGATGCACCAAAACAGTGGTAAAAACAGAAAAATATGTGTCTCTTTTGATGCATCCGTTCTTGAATATTTGCCTTCAACAACTGTGCCTCTGGTTTATTGGAGGTTCCCAGCAACAGCCGGAAGATGGAGTGTTTGTCAATTCTGCCCTAAAGCTATGGAACTCACTATCTTTAGATATCAGGGAAGGCAGCTTCCTAAATATTCCTAAAAAACAGTCAAGATCTCTTCACTTCAACCCTGAACTAAGCCTTGAACCTAACTTCTTTTTTGCATTTTGCCTCAAACTTATACACTGCTCAGCTTCTTAAAAAAGGTTGTATTTGACAAAATTTTATGCACTTTAAATACTTTACTTTATTTTACATTATTCACTGGGTCTCAGTTTTCGTAATGTATTCTATTTATGTTTATCTTTTGACATGAGCTTTGTTTTCAATCTAATATTACATTAATTATGACATTTGAACCCTTTTTTACGTCAGATTCATGCACTAGCAGTAAAGGCCTTATTGAAAACACTGAGCTCTGACATTATCAAACTAATGTTTTTAACAAACCTAGATGATGCCTTAAAAGATGTCCACATACAGCTAAGGTTAGAAGTTCCAAACGTTATGGCTAAAGGCTTTCAAACCCTGAGTATTTCATTTTAATTAATTTTTCCTTCTGTCAGTCTACTGCTAGGATGAAGGCTACACGATTAAAGAACAAACTAATAAAAAAAATAAAACATACAAAAATAGTTGCTAATGGTGTCCACATCATTAAAACAGTGTGATTGAACTAACAGAGAGAGTATAACTGAAATGAACCCTTAATATGATCAATACATGTAAATAATTCAAGTAAAATGCAGTTTCTCTTCTTTTTTCAACAGCATCAGATATGACCCATTTGGACTTTTAGAGGTGCTGTAGTAAATGTGAAAACATCAACATTTGCCACAACTTTGATTCACCACTAAAACACATAATTTGACAAGATACAATAGTTGTTGATGCTTGTTTTTACATTCAGTTAATGATATAATTTTTTTCAGTTTTTTTATAGCAACATTTGAATTTATTTAGATTTTTTTATGATCATCTACATGATCAGTAAATTTGATATAGGAAAATATTTGGCTTTCATTTAAAAAAAAAAAAAAAGGAAAGGTTAAATGTAGCGAAAAATCCATTTGGAAGGTAGGTGTTAAGGGTTAAATGTTAAGAATTGCGGGTTTGAATGCATTTAGCCAAAGTGTATGTAAACTTCTGACCTCAACTACTGTATATCATCATCTTAAAGGCAAACAAGGTTAAAGCATATGAGAGTACAAGTGTTCTGACACGGAGGTCAGTGAGCAGCGTGTTGGTGTGTATGTACTGTGTGTGTGTGTGTGTGTGTGAGCATCGGAGTGTAGAAGGACGTATAGAAATTGCTGAGAGGTTTTGTGCCATGAAAGGTGAGATGAGGTTATGGAGCCTGGTGTGAAGTACTTTTGAGTAATGGACAGTGAACTGGGTTAGGTCAGAGGTTAGTAGCTCTGGGCTGAGTAACCTCTAACCTGCACTCGGGCTGATTTGTGGGTTTGCAGAGCAGTAAAAAGCCCACCCTGACAAACCTTTAATACCTCCTCCCCTATAGAATTAGACATATGATGGATTGGGACAGCGCGGAGGTGGTGACTGCCATCTGGGAGCGTGTGATACAGAGGCGAGTGATTGACTGGGATTTAGTGGAAACGGGCCCGACTGTGTGGCCTGACAGGGACTGATAGTCTCGCTATCGGCGTTCTGGGTCACAACGGAGGGGAGGGGGTGGTCTGCACTTTGTCTGAGAGGTCAGGATGGAAGGAAGGACAGCAGTTGCATATGGTGAGGATATAGACAGACGTACTGTGTGTTAATGCCTTTAGGAGTTTGTGAGTTCATATTCAAAGTGTGCAGTCAGCACTCTAACTTAAATCTGTTATCCAGGAAGGTCAGGTTTTGTGTTAACTGATAAGAGGCAAATCAGACACTAAATGTATCAAAAAGAAACTCATGATTGCATTTAAATGTATTATTTCTTACATTTTTACATTAATTTATGAAGATGAGAGTTTAAATGGGCTTTACTTGTGTTGCAGTGTTTATATGTTTATTTTTTTATTGTGATATATGTGCTTTGTGCATTATGTTCGATGTTTTGTTTGTTATATGCTATGTGTATTTGCAATATCTATGAGAAATCTATTCCGTGACTGGCACAGCTGAAGTACTTTTGTGTGTGTTTTTGTTGAAATAATTGTGGAATGCAGCACCTGAGTCAAAGACGAATTGCTTGTTGCAGACTAGACTGGGACCTGTCCTCAAAAAACTTCAAACTCGACTCAGACTCATGATTTGGGATTTGTGAACAATCATTTCTTCATCTTGATCCTCTGTCTGTCAATCTGAACATCATTCTTTCCTCTATTACCGGTGCACCCTTATGCATGCAGGACACACAGAAAGAGTATATTTACGTGCACATTAATATTCCACTACTATTCCAACATTCAGTACAGCATATTCTGCTTGGATATACCAAACTAGAACTTTTCCAAATATTATAAATATATGAATATAAATATATTCAATATTTTAGTTTTATGGCGACTCTTTGGACATGTATACAACACATTAATAACATTCTCTTATTCCAGACTTAGGGAAAAAGGGTAATATTAATGTGCATGTAAATGCCGTCAGTCATGATGACTCACCTGTCACTTGGTTTATTTTTGTTATTAGTCACAGCCACAGTTACTGCAGTCAAGGCACAAGTAAAAGAATTGCCAACTGCGCCATCTATGAAATAAAAACAAAAAGATGCTGGATCCATCACGTCTTATTTTATCTAGAATCTGAAAACCTGACAGGTGAGTTACTTAGTAAAGCTAATACTGACTTTTACAGACTGTTAGAAGACATTTTGAGCTCAGGATCAGCTATTTATTTATTTATTGTTTATTAGTTTGTAGCAAAGGGAGTTTAACTTCATCAGACTGTCATTCGCTGAATATATTCAGGAGATGAATAAGAGCGCTGGAGGACTGACAGAAATCCAAATGCCATGGCCCAGTTATGTAAAAAGCAGCTGTGTTTGTTTCTCCAATGAATCAGTGTCTTGTGTTCTCCTTTTTTTTTAAGATTTATTTTTGGGCAATTTGCCTTTATTTGATAGATTTAACTTGAAAGAGTCAGGAAAGGACATGCAGCAGCTGGCCTCAGGTCAGAAGCAAACCCAGATCACTGCGATAAGGCTTTAGTACTGTATATGTATGGTACGCTCTACCAGGTGAACCCTCAGACCAGCATTACAGTAGCCTATGTAACCAGGTAACAAACAACTTATCAGTGCTTCTACTGATTACAATTAGGTAAGGATACACTCCATGCTATGAATTCTTTAGATATAATGATGCTGTGTTCAAAGCAGACCAGGTGACATGCTGCAGATCATGGAATTAACATAACAACCATATACAAGGACATTCCATAAAAAAATAAAATTAATTAATCAGAGAAAAATTGTCATGCCGTGGCATTTTCACCAAATGATTCCGACTATTTACTGCAAAACAAAACACCTTACATTTGCAAAAAATGTCTTGTGACATTTGTCTTGTGTGACACCTACTGCGACAAAACAGGACAAACATACAACTGTGGTGGACATTACTGATCAGACACAGAAAAATGCACTTTCAGAGACCAACATCTTGACTTATATTGAGATACGATGTCTGTCTACTACTGTTGGTCTCATTGACATTTCCTCCTCCTGCTGCTGAAAACAAAAACAACAAGAAAGTTGAAGATGAAATCACATAGAAGCTTTGACAATATTAAATATTAAATTCAACTGAGTAATGACACAGACCTGTGTGGGTCCTGGTCCTGGTACACTGAAATAAAACTTTGTTGTATACTCACTCAACTCTTTGTGGTTGCAACTAATAAAGAAACAGAGCCCAGGTAGACTCACACAAGGGGCATGTATTGTTGGCAGCTGAACCTTTATGTACAGATTGGAACACATTGACCGGAAATACAACAAAGGTGGGAGGGGCATGACTGTGTCTCATAAAGGACAAACTTAAGGTCTCAATTCCATAAATACACAACACTAGTCTTTTGCAAAAAAAAAGGGAAAAACCACCTCAAGTGGAAGAAAAAGCTATTATTTTCCAAAATTGAAGAGTTTTTTTTGGATTTTCTAACTTTTATTGAAACACAACTACTGTGAATTGAAACAGAATGATGTCTGTGTAAATTATTGTGCTCTTTTCCTGTTCCATTGTGTAAATTGGAGAGGTATTTATGTGTGTTTGATCATCGAGCTGTTCCACAGTGACTCAGAAGAAACTGGATTTCTTTCACCTTTTTCTACATTTAACAGCAGGAGATCCAGTGTTACCATCTCCTAAAATAGTGGAATGACCAGAGTTGATAAAAACTAAAACAATGAATAGATGAACCAGACATTGGCTAAGGCAATCTTTTATTTTTATTCTTTGCAGCCAAAGTAAGGGAGGGTGGAGGAGATACTTCACTACTAGATGCCACTAAATGTCACACACTGAACCTAAGGTGGGCTCATACAAACAGGATTTAAGGACTTTTAGGACAGACGGAAACACCTTGATTTAAATAAAGTTTGGATGAATCTAAAACTCATTACATTTGTTCTCCAAAGCCACATTAGCTCCTTCTTAGAAGAACAAACTCACCAATAAACAACATAAGCTCAAACGTTGATAATCACCTTCCTCATTAACATCTGATCACTGACTGCGCACTATTTTCAGATGAACAAGACAGATGATGTTATCAAATCTCACAATTACAGCTTTTATCCCAGTGTTCCACTAAAAACTGTGAATGTTGTGATGCAATTAAACTAATTGACCCAATACCATTAATTAAACTTGAAAATACTGTCCATATGGTGTTCCTCTCGCAGTAGCACTAATTTAGAGTTTTACCAAAGTCGAAGATGTTAATCTGTTTATAACGAAGCTTTGAATCTCTGTCCCTGTTTTCCTTTACATTCAGTCTGATTTGGTTTTCCTTTCCACCTCTATACAAATCTCTCCTTTTCCTTTAGGTCTGTTTCTTTCCATATAACTGCAGTCTTTTCCTTTTCTGTTTCTGTATCACCCATACACGGACTATAAATCACATGTTGATAGATTGGCCCCACTGGGAATGTCTCAACCCAAAGCAAGGAGCAAGGGTAGCTCACCAGATATGGCTCTTCTTTGTTCTGAAACCACGTTACAGGGGGATATTTACATGAAGGGCACAGATCCAACTCATCTTGGCTTCAAAGTGGAGAAGAAAGCCCTATATTCACTGAAACAGTCCAAGGACAATACAAGGCTACGATTACAGATATTTTCAAGGGACCAAATTGCAGGTTATATTTGGACGGAGACCTCTGGTGGGACCAAATACTACGATCGCCTCTATTTATATTGCAGCTTGGTGACTTCGCTGAGAATGGTCCATCAAGCTAAAGTGTGTGTTTTAGTTCAAGAGGCGTAACCTAGAAAATGAAGCATGTTGCTGCCATGTGGGAGACACGCTGGAGGAGCGTCGGCCAGGGGTGTCACTCCCTTCAGCGCTCTAACCATTTTACATCGTCATCGCCGACAAGAGTTCAGTTTAACTTGTGTTTCACACTCTAAATTAGACACTTTGGTTTCAGATGACCTTCATCCCACCATGATGTCTCGCTGCATCTTCTTGCCATTGAAAGCTTGTGAAAAAGCCATGCTGCGAGGGGCTCGCACCATCCATCACACCTCACAGGAAACACAGAGGTGGCTGTCACACAATTCTAGTCAACTGCTTCACTTTTAATGTACTTATCTCCGTACAGGAATGCCAAAAGTAACAAGGTCACCTCGCGTCATCACAATTTGCCAAGAGCCCCTTCTGCCATTAGTCACTCATCCCAGAATCCAAACCTCAGGTGTCTCTCAAATATTTATGCGGAGCAGCAGGAGCTCACAGTCATACCAGCGGGTGGAGCATAGTTTAACACAATGCCAGGATGAATTAGTGCTTTATGTTTAATGACTATAGACTCTTCATGCTCAACAGATGATACGCACAGAGATGCTTAGGGTTCAGATGACTTTCTTTGAAAATATGTGAGTTTTAGTTAAAGATTGATATTTTCTCCTCAATTTGCTGGAGAGCCAAAAACAACTTCAAAATTTCAATTAACTGTTAGCATTCTGAGTGTCCAAACCAGTTGGTGGCGCTGTAGGCCTTTTACATTGCAGACATTTGACGTGTCATGACACAGACACAGCTGCGGAGAGAAATAGTCATTTGCTTTGGCAGATTAGTCTGGCATTGCACCTAAGCAAACTGATTTCCACAGGCTGGGCCAATCACAACCGTTCATCTGCTGTGGGGTGGGTCTGATGTGGTTTAATACCATGATGGGCTGCCACCTGCGGTTATTTGAGTAAGGCATTGGCTTTTGTCCAGCATAACACTCTGTAGGCATGTTAGAGAGCCCACGGAAAACTTTTTTCCCTGGAGTTGAGAGACAATAATATACACTGTCAGTGACCTTTGATGATGGCATGAAGGACATATATAAGTATCTTGTGATCTGTATGTTTTCAGTACAACCAACTCTACCATTTAGAAATATACTGTTGTGTTAAGATTTGTAAAAGCACAAACTTATGCATGTGGTGTAGTTAAAACCGTCACTGAAACTTAATAAAGACTACTTAAAGTCTTAATTGATAAGAAAGATACTACAACCCCAACAGGATTTAATGACTTTAACTCACCAGCTGCCTTAACGTTCCATGTGTTGTTACTCTGAGTGATTGTAAATCTATATGACATCAGTGTTCTGTTGGTGAGAGTCCAGAAAAATTGCACATGTAACTTTAATTTACAATAGCTGCATTCATATAGTTCAAGGTTTATGGTGTGTCTATGCTGACTCACTGATTTGGCTTTTCAGGACATTTAAATGGAACAGATCCATCATTAACGTAATTAGGATCACCTGTGTTTTTCCTGACATGATAAGACAAAATGTCCATGAGAGAAAGGCCCACTTCCGCTCCCCACCCTGAGGGATAAAACTAACCCTAACAAGATGTAACTAGTGTTGGAGAGCTTGAATATGTGAGTTCATTCTACAAAGAAGGAAGGACAAATGTGATTGTGACACCATATGTTGCTGGTTCGACATAAAAACAGGAAAAATAAATCTAACTCCAGTATAAACCACTGGAGACGTAAATTTTATGTATTCATATGACTGAAAAGCCAAACAACTCAAATTTTCTACGAATAACCTCAGCAGTGAGAAGTCAGATCCCATCACTTACATACAAGTACTGAACTAAAGTCTTACTCCACCTTTTGCTTTCTTATTTTTACAAGGTTGAAATGAGCGTACATATTTATTTCTCAATCTCTTTTCTTCACATACAACAAGAAAATACAGGAAATATGTTCACAGCCTTAAAAGACACAGAAAAGCTGAACTAAATAGGTTGTAAAGGTTAAAGTTAGTATTTAATATGACCCCTGACCCCATGATGAGAAAACAGCTAAAAACATCTGTGTGAATGAAAGTTGGTATAAAACATCGAACAATTAATGTCATAAATCTCATGTTGTCTGACCAAAGGGGTTAAAGACAAATAAGTGAATAAGAGTTGTCACTTTAAAAACTTTTGTTTTTACTGCTGTACATAATTTCCATACATCCAGATTAGATTTTAAGTTCCTATCAATGGTACCACTATTAGTAATTTGGTTGATTTTCTAGGAACAAAAACTTATGCCATGAAAATAATTCAATTCTACAATGATTTTATGCAACATAGTGAGTAAGAAAATATAGTTTGTGCATCAATTCGTGAATTTAACTCACAAAAATGCTTAGAATAAGTTCATGAACAATCTTGGCTTCATGTTAAAGCTACAGAAGGACAGATGAAAAATTAACAGACCCAAGAACAATCATTATTGCACAAAACCAACACTGCAGTCAGAGCCACTATAAAAATAGAAAGAGCTTTTTAAAACATTCCCTGACAACGCACATTAGACATCCAGGCCTATTGAGGTTCTTCGATAAATAAAAAGAAAAAAAAACAAAACAAACTCCCCTGTTAAGACCGACTGTAATTGCTTTTATTATTAAGTGGTCAAAGGCAAGACCCGATTTAGAAACTTGAAGTTTCATTCCTCCTTTCCTCAACGCCTTTCCTCCATTATCTACAGCGGCTCATGGGAGATGATTCCTTCCAAGAAATCTAGTGCAATAATGTTCAATGCACAGTGACAAGGAAGAAGACTTTTTAATAAAGGAAAATAAGAAGAAAATCCTGCCAGGAGACAGCACCTGGAACCTTTTGCGGGCTGCCTGTTGAAAGTGTCGCGGTCTGTATTATGCAGTGAAGTTTTTGGGGTCTGCTCCAGATAAGGGTAAATAAAGCCTTTTATTGCCTTGATTCCTTCAAAGATAGACTCAGCTGTGTAATATAGCCACCAATATATCAGTGGATTAGAGACAAATAAGGACAGCAGCAAGGTAAGGAATATATCATATGAAGATTTCTCCCTCTGGGTGATAAATCATATGCACAAAATAGCTTGTAAGTAATAAAAATGGATTGTCGTCTTTGTCCTGAAGCCAGAATAATAACATAATCACTGTCTTTTTAATTCAGAAGTAAATAGAAAATGTATTGAAGATGGTCATTGACGATGCAGTGTGCAAACTGTGCAACAGTTAATGACAACACCTTAACTCATAAGCTGTGGACATGCTGACCTACCTAAACTCAGCCTGATAATAAGGTCATATCTGACAGCAAACAGTTTCCTTTCATTACCTCCATCTGACACTTAATGTGGCTGTACACATACAGTAGCCCTGACAAGTATCGATTCAGTATTAAAACCGCTACAGGGCTCAACCTCAAATCAATACACAAATACTTACCAGCTCTTAGAAAATTCCTTTTCTGTAGCGTCAAGTCCTCAAGTGGTTTAAATAATTTCTGTCGGCACAGCTGAACGCACCCCAAAATGACTTCTTTTTTTTTTATTATTTGTGTCTTTATGGCAGTTATGTGATAATATGGCAGTGATTTATTTCTCAAGTCTGACATTTTACTTGTTCACATTTTTACGACGCAGGGTTTGAATGCCACGAGTGAATCGACACGTCATTCACAAGCAAGGTCACTAAGAAGTCAATCTGAGCCTCAAGTTTTGGACTTCTTTTTTTTTTTCCCTCCTCACACTGCCCTATTTTTGAGGTGGTTGTCAGACTATAGTACCCTGTTAATCCAGTCAAAAAGGTTAGAATCCAGTCCATCTTTATGGTGAATTTGGCGACAGTATTCACCAACATTAAAAGTAAATCTAATTTTCTTAATCAGCTTCTAAATCGGTGATGTAATGTCTCTACGACGACCAGTTTGAATTATTTCACATAAGAGATTATTGTGTGTTATTTTGTTTTTGCTCTTTTCATTATTTTAAACTTGGACAGAGGAAAAAGTGTTGTGCTGCACTACCTATGATTCATCAATACTTTAAATCAAACTGTGGCTCTGCTGCAGCTGTGGGGTCATTTGCTCATGTTCCAGACCACTGCCAATCAATGGTAATCAAAATACATGCATGGAGTCTAAATGAAGATTAGTTGGGTGTATAAAATGGTATTACATTGATGCTGTATCTTACTTTGGGTATTGATCATTTAATCATTAATGTCTTATTTTCCCAAAGGCTTCATGGTAATACATATACAGTGGCAAAAAACATATGTGAACCCTAGTTTTATTTATGAATTGGTCATAAAATGTGATCTGATCTGCATGTAAATCACAAATACATACACAATCTCCACTGTATGACACACTGTTGCCCTGTTGATGCCCTTTATCTATCAATAATAAATAACATTACCATAATCATTTCATGAGAGGAGGTTAACATCTTTTATTCCAACTTTATGGGTAAAAGTGTTATCAACAACAAATATGTAATAATCATAATATTACTCAATTACAAGTTAAGGTTCTGTATTCATAAGTATAATCAGCACAGTGTACCTAAGCGTAAAAAGTAAAGTAGTCATTGTGCATTTAAGATGGTTTTGCTATTATATATGATATAGTTATGGATTGTTTTTATTTCTAGATTAATTTGTATGTTGCATTTTTTGTGATTTGTTAATCAACAGCAATGCATCAACTTCTGTAAGATCACCCACTGTCACTGTACCATGAGAAAAGTCGAATTTTTATGAGGTCAGAAAAACAGGCCTTTTTCCAGATTTATATCAAAGCATCGTCCAAGGATTCCAAAAGGTTTTTATAGAATTTAAAGCCGAAATCAGGGGGGGTTAGTCGCTATGATCAGCCAAAATATACTTCACAAGGTAGATTTCTTTTTTTCAGCACAAATGGAGGGAGTAGAATTCTTGAGTCCTGTCAGACCACTTGAATTACAATACAGCATTTCCTCAAATAGTGTCTGTGGCCTTCATTTACCTCAGCTGCAGAAACCAGGCTTTTATGTGAAGGAGGATTATACAAGAAGGAGGCCGTCATGTCTCATTTCTAATGTTCAACAAGTAGAAATAGTCCTATTTAATGCAGCACCTTATTTTTTCTGCTCCTATTTACAATGTACTTTTCGACAAGCGTAAAACCTCCTTAAGCATTTCAGTATTAAAACCCTGTAGTGTTTCAATGGATAGAAACCATTCATTTATAAACAGAGCTTATATTGTCTAAGCCTTCCTGTATTGTTTGTAAGTTTCTAGTTTCATTTAAAAAATAAGACATATCTCCATATAATTTGCTTTTACCCTGTCTACATTGAAGAACTGTTTATGTTGAATTTATCCTTGGCTGCTTTTGGAGATCTGGCTTGTAGATGGAGTTTATTTGAGAAATATGTATGTAATTATGGATTTTGTTGCCTAATAATGCCAAAAAAACACATTAAACACTGTAGCTTTAAGTTAAGAGGAGAATTTTCATGTGTTTATATGATTTTCAGTGGAAATCGGAGATTAAAAAAGGTGTAATCTGAAAAGTATCTAAAGCTGTCAGATAAATAGTAGAGCAGAAAAATGAAGCCGTATAAAATGAATATACTCTAGTAAAGTGCAAGTACCTCATCTTAGTATTGGAGTAAATGGAAGGAGAGCAGGACTGATGGCAGAGGCGAACAATTTGTAGCTTTAATTACAACACAGCAGCTGCCAAATATAAATCAAGTTTTAGAGAAGACTTATTTATTAGATCATAAAAGCTGCAGATGGCCATATGACACTACATATGGCTGGATTACTCTTGCAACTAAAATGCATACACTATCTGTCATTTCTCACACTGCAGGCAGCGCAAATTTGTTCTGAGATCACAGAGAACTATTGAAATAGACAAAGACCAGAATATGGATTAAATATTAATTTGTGTAACTGAGACGGAGGGATGAACAGTCTCAGAGCACAAGACACCTGAGACACCACACTACCCTCAGTCAATTATATCACATCGCCGTCTACAGATCTGTCTTCCCAAAAGCTAGATTGAAGCGGAAAGTAATATGACTTCAACTTTTTCCCTAGTATCCTTCTGGGTTCTGCAGTGATGGATAGAAAACTTGTTTTACATGTAACAAACTGTCTCAACTCTCTCAACTGTCTGCTCTTGTAAAAAAAAAACAAAAAAAATGACATGGAAAAGTAGAAAAAGGGGGTTTTTCAGCGGGATACAAGTAATACTCTGTGTTAAACCTGCTGAGCCGCTGTATTACTGAAGCTCTTGGCAGGTGCACCCATACTGCAGCCTCGCTCAGTCAGTTTGTATAAGCCGAGTGTTGCTATGATCGCCGTGAAAGTTTAGATTAGCACGACTCGCGCTCAGACATGGCAAGGGAATGCTGAATCTGCTCTCCTCTTGGTGTAATGTTAAAAGAAAACTAAGCACTGGGCAAATAAGACACACAGCACAGTTTGAGGCTGAGCGGTGTCTAAGATGCAGTGGGTTGCAGCACTGTGTGGTATTCTTTAGATCAATTTAGTCTTGAGCTATTTTATACAATTTCACTGTGTAAATGAGTGTTGATTATCTTTAACAACTATTTTTCACTTTAAGGGACATCTATTCTATTTTTCTCTGTTGTGTTGTTTCTTACATTTTCCATCATGTAGCTCAGATATTAGGTTTTTTTGCTGTTTTACTTTAATCATACCCTTAAAGACCTAGAACTATTTTTGCAGTAATTTCCAAATGAATTTTTCCCTCCATTCAACCTTTTCTAGGTGATTTATCAGCATTTAGTATATATTATCCATAATATTATTTAATGAAAAGAAAAAAAAAGTAGAGAAAGTATTTTCCCATTTACCATCATATAGATGGTTATAAAGGCTCAGAGTAAATTCAGAGGTTATTATGTGAAAACAGAGAAAACTGAAGAAAAACATATTAACTGAATATAAAATCATATCTCTAAAACCACTGTCATTTGTCCAACTCCATGGGTTTTACTAGTGAATCAATGTCGTAGAAAATAACAGTGTTTCCATCTTCTCTCCAGAGCCTCTGAACATCCAAATGGGTCATATCTGATGACCATGAAAAGATGAGAATGGCATTTTACCTGAGCTACATGCATGTATTGATGGAATTATGGGATCAAAAATTATTAAACATTTTAGATCAGTATATGTTTTTGTCGCCAGTGGCTATTTAGGTCTTTCAGAGTTATGTTATATTAATCACTAATGCATTTTTTTTTTAGCTGTAAAATTCTATGAGTTAACTCTCATAAGACACTTCAGTAAGGACTGTATAGATTACCTTGAAGGTTTTCAGTTCCCAGTGGAGAAGGACTGTATATTGCAGCAAGAAAAAGCAGTGAAATTATTCTAACTGTAGCATGTGTTTTAAGGTACAAACCATTACGCTCAAACAAATCCCTTCAGAGCTTCATATAGTTCTGCATAAGTGTGAACTAATGTCTGAAGGTCAGAATTAATCCTCCCTCACATCCACGCCAGGAGATTCAGCCACTGATCACCACTTTCTCAGCTTGACCTGGTAGTGTAGAAACTTTCGGAAGCATGCACTTGGTCGAGTTAGACTCAGAATGAGGGTAAAGTTACCCATTACAAGAGACAGGACATGCATACACTGATTATTTCAAGGTCAACCGTCTCAATATGTTCACATTAAAAATTCATATTAGACATCTGTCCAAATATACTCAATCTGGATTTCAGTCATTGCGTCTTTGATTCTATAGAAAGCAGCTGAAAAACTCTAAAGCATCACTATAAATAGGCTCATTAGTGAAGTTGAACAAAGATGCTATAAATGACCCATGATGCATCACTCTATTTGTACTATTGCTTGGATGATTTAATGAAAACTAAGAAGAAAACTAACCAAACGTAAAAATGACAAGAACTGAAATAAAAATAAATATGAAAGTTTTCATATACATAAAAACTAAATAAAAACTGCAGTGAGCATCGCAACACAGACCAAAACTTTGTTTTTTCCTTGAGTATTAATGATCAGGTTGAGCAATAATTAAATGTCTGTGTAATATGTTATTCATACCTGACAGTAAACCTGTTACTATTACACCCTTCAAGGTTTAGTTTAGTTTAGTTTAGTTTAATTTAGTTTAGTTTAGTTTAATTTAGTTTAATTTAATTTAGTTTAGTTCAAATCAGTTTAGTCTCATTTTGTTTCATTAATTTATAAATATAAAAAAAAGAAACAAAATGAAAAAAGAAAGGCTCTGAAAATCTGCTTTTACATTTCTACTGAAGGTGATCATGTGATGCATCACCCTGAATGTATTTTGCAATAATGACCGTCTTGCTGTACATTATCCCAGTTATTTTCCAGCTGTATACTACAGAAATCAATAATTTGCTCAAAAGTGTTGTAATGAGAAGGATTTAATTGATTTGAAAAAATTTTATAAAATATTTCTACTGTTTCATTGAGTAGACTGACGAACTGGAGTAATATACATATCACATATAATCTCCTTTGTATAGGAAATAAGAACTAAGCATGCCTACAAATGGACCATAATTCTACATTTTGAGACATTTTAAAGTAATTCCCTTAATTCACTCTATTGAGACTGCAATAATCTGTTCCATCAGCACTGACTGTCCTTTTCAGACGCAAAGAGAACAAAACACTCAAATGAATGCATCAACCCTCTGATGGAGTTAATGTGATGAACACTGATTATGCAGGACAGGGGAGGGGGGGAAATCAGTGATTCAGCAGCTTTAAAGGCGTGATCGACTTTTTATTGCCTTTAATATTGTGTTGCTTCCAGGAATGTGGACAAGGAAATCTTCACCTGCCACAGACTTGAGGAGCGAGCACTTAGAAACACTTCACACGTTTTTCGCGGCTGACCAGACAGACGCAAAGGTCTGAAGGTCGATGGCTCTGTGATGCATGACAGCTGAACAGGGTAAGGTACGCCGTGTTGGTTACAGCAGGGTCAGCATTTTACTTGCTTTGCTCAACACAGGCTTTTATTTCTGATTTGAGACCTCGGAGACACATCAGCAGACTCAGGGCCCGGTGTCTGTTCTACACCCACCTGTGAGCATGTGTGTCTGTCTGTGCCTTTACCTGTGTTTCAGCAAAGGGAAAAGGGTTACATGGCAAGGAATACAGATCATATTTTCTCACTGAAACACACCCACCTTGGCAGAAAGTTTTCTGGACAATTAAGGAGCACGTAATGCTAATAACATCATAGCTCAGGCGTGTTAAATATACGACCTGCAGGTTACAACCAGCCCGCTAAATTGTCCAAACTGCCCATGGGATGAATTTGTGAAATGCAAAAATTACACTGAGATATTAACAGTCAAGGGCATCAAACTCATTTTAGTTCATGGGTCACATTCAGCCCAATTCGGCTCAAGCGGACCAGACTGGTAAAATACTATCATAATAACCTATAAATAAAACAACTCCAAATTTTGTATGTATTTTAGTGTGAAAAAGTAAAATTACATGAAAATGTTCAAATACACAAACTATCCTTTCACAAAAAAATGTTAATAACCTGAAAAAGAATAATTTCATAAAACAACAGACCAATGAGACAAACTCTGCACTGTTAATGTAACACCAGGCAGATCCAAAGGTACAAGGATTATTTCTCTAGCACTAAAACTCAGTGAGCAAGACAAAGAAGAGCAATGCTAAAGGTCACATTATGAAGTGAGGATTAGGAATTTTGTTTTACTTTTTCTGTTTTCTGATCATAACTGGGTTTAAATTAATGAAGTTTCTGCCACCAGCTAATCCATTGTTTTGTGCTACGTTGAAATAGCTGCTCAACTTCATGACCTTTTGCATCTGTTGTATCCGATATGTCTGCCAGAAACAATGGTTTATCTGAGCATGTGTAGCGGTTTGCCATTGCTTTTGGATTCTACTGTAATATTTTGTAAAACAGAGGTTATGTGTGAAAGGAAAAAAGGAAATACACATGTAGAAAAATATCCGTATTAGACTGGACAGTGTACTAGTCCTTCAAGAGCATATTCTTTGAAATGCATGAGAAAGCCACTGAAAAGTTGAAAACTGTCTCAAGGAGAGATAAGAGAGGATTGGATATTAGAGACGTTAACATAAGGCCCCAGGTGCAGTAATACTGTATAATCCTGCTGATAGACAAAGAAAACCAACAGATGAAAGGTCACCAAGGCAAAACGCCTTCATGATTACACTTCTCAATTTATTTATTTATTAAAAAAAACAAAAGAACAAAAGTAAAAGGAGAAAAAGTTTGTTTGAAATGCTAAACGATACTTCTGTCTCATTTTCTTTCAATAAAAAAAAAAACCCAACAGTTTCGAGGCGCACAGACAATCAATAGCTGCTCTGAGTTCAGCTAAAAACTCCCAAAGTTAAAAATTCTAACATCTGCTCTCTTCATGGTGAGAGACTTATTGACAGATGACTCGCACCATAAAACTACTCTCAAAAAGATGCAAAAGGAGTTTTCAAAGTCGACTGATCCCATCCCTCAGCAGCGGGATAGTTAACATCCATCTTTGGCTTCATTCTGATGGAGTGTTACAAATGCCATGTACTTTCAATTACATGGAAGTAGACGCCGACTTGTGCAGTGCTTTCCCCTTTCCCTCTTCTCCCCTCTTCTTCTTCTTCTTTCACACAGAATAGAGATGCACCATGAAAAGAAATGTACAAGAAAGTTCTTCAAGCCTCACTTGAATTTACTGCGAGCCTCTTTGTTCCAGTTAATGACAGGAACTACACAGACCATCAGCAGGGCCATTCATAAGCAAAGAATTATTTAAAATGTTCACTCAATGTCATTTAAGCGGTAGAAAAGAATATTAATTAGTGCCGTTATATTAAACAGACACATGCTGAAATTTGTTATGTGTGGCGGTTCCTGAAGCAAGGGCCCACTAATCATATCACTCACCACTGCATCTAATAAAAAGAGAAGCAGGAAATGAAGACAAATTGATCCCTCCCCCAACGTATTTTATCATGTAGGTGCTGCTGTGAATCCAAGAGAGACAGGTGTTCCTCAAATGATCCAAGCGACAATGTCTGTGTGTAATCAGTGTCTCGTAGCGGCAAAATAATCACCGCTAACTTCATCTGAGCATTGTTTTGTGTCCAGAATCACAAGTGCACACCTGGACATGAGCTACCATTTGTATTTGTGCAGCTGAAGAAGAAGAAGAAGCAAGGGGGTGTTTTTCTTCGTATGTAACCACTTTAACCATGTGGAGGGACTTAAGAACCTGCAGTGGTGCACGTGTGGTGGATTTTACAGATGAGGCATGTGAGTTGTAAGCGAATGTTGTAAAATGGAACATTAGGAGGAAAAAGAATTACAGACTGAAATCTCAGAGTGTGCTTGGCATCTAATGTGTAAAATACATAAACATAGCAGTACAAGCTCCAGAAGCTGGAGAGAATTTGGTTGGAAGAATTTAATACGTGTCTTTGTCACACCTCAAATTAAAAGTAGACAGTTTAAAACACAACAACAATGCTGGAGACAATGTGGTCATATGGATGCCAATCACAGTCATATCTTCTGGTCTTGTGTCAAAATACAGCTGTTTTGGGACAGTATTATTGGAATTATGGAGGACATTTTAAACTATAAGGTTCCCAGAGATCCCCAGATTCTGTTTCTAGGGTTGATCCCAGAAGGGTTAATTATGAAAGAAGACATGTACCTCTTCAAAATAATGATTGTAGCTAATAAAAAGGCCATCACTAGAAACTGGTTAAAAAGTGATGCTCCAAACCAAAGACAACGGATGGACATTATGGACGAGATATACAGTATGGAGAAAATGACTTTCTATCTGGTGACTTTGACCAAAAATGGAGGAAATGGACATTGTTCAAAGATATGGACAGTACACACTCAAATGTGTGATTATTTCTGCCCCATTTTTTATGTTTTTTCTGTTTTGTTTGTTTAATAATGTCAAAAAAACAAAACTAAATAAAGAGTTAAAAAATAAAAGGAACATTAGGGAGCGGTTAAATGAACACCACCGAGCAAAAACCAAGTCTGAACAGTTTAAATCCAGGCCCTGCACCTTGAGTAAATGTCAGCTTTTAGATAAAACTTTATAACAATAATAATATAAATGAATCTGTGAACCTCCTTAACCCTTTAAGCCCGGAGACATTATTCCACGTAAATCTGTGAATTGGCGTCTGTTTCTGTGTTCCTTTTCTTCAGTGGTTTTACTTAACTGTGTGTTTTAGGGTCAAGACAGGGTGGAATAAGAGAGGAATTTAGTTTGACTAAATAAAAGTAAAAACTCGGAATGTTCATCAGTAACAGATTTAGGATGTGGAACATGAACTGGGAACTGGAACACACTGAACATTTGAAGTTGGGCCCAGTAGTTTTAGTTTTGGGCCTCTTTTTCTCTAAATCAGTCCAGATGCTTTTTGACACCTAGTTGAACTCCAAAAAGCAGTTACACGGTCAAAACTCAGTAAAAACACAGCAAATAAAATAAAGGAAAATCACCACAACACTGCAAATAACAGTAAAAACAAAAAACCACAAGGAAAATGGTGTAAAAAAAAAAAAAAACAAAGCTCAAACCATCTATTTTAATAGTGAGTCGATCTCGCTCACTGCTGTGTTTTACCCCCCATTACACAGGCTGCGGGGGGTGCACTGAGCATGCTCAGATGTCTATGGAAAGAACAAGGTCTAGTCTATCACCATGTTTTGAATTTTTTCCTATTGAACAAACAGTTGAATTTTTATGAATATTTAAATTAAACCATACATTCAGAACGCTCACCACAGACGCGTCAGGGGTTAAAGGGTTAATGCTGCTGAAAATACAACAAAAGTCACCTGTCCTGACATGCTGCACAAATCCATGAAGCAAAATGAGATGTAGGGAAAATGTTAAGACATTCCATTATATAACTTAACATTCATCTTAGGAGCATAACCAGAATTGATTGTGAGTGATGAAGCAATTAACTGAAGGGTGTACAAAGAAAAGGGAAGAAAAAAAGAAAAAAGAAAAATGAGTCTCATCCTTCCTCTTGAAGATCACACAAAAAGAAACAAGGATCATTTATCTTTGCTCAGTCTGTGAAAACACTACACAAACTGTATACTGGAGACAAAAAACTTGACAGATAATACATCACACCAACGGATATTTACTCTGAATGACTGATAGATGACTGAGTCCTGTGTTTTACACGTTTTGTGAGTGGGTTACGTTCATATTACATCTTTTTAGTGTGTAATTATATAGTAAAATGTGCTTAAAGTAAAGCAGAGGATGTTTACATGCGCACTAATATTACTCTATTATTCTGAATTTGACAGGTGTCATGTAAACAATATACTCTTCTGACCCGGTTTGTAGTCAGCTGAAGCAAAGATAAAGATCCTGTTTAATAAAGATGGATGAATCAAAAGAAAAGGACAAACACGCCTATTGTTAGACATTATGACAAAGGACATCTATGGAAAGGGGATGAGAATTTGTAAACAGGCACATAACTAAAGTCATCAGACCAATATAGCAGAATAAAAAGAAAATTATTTGTCTCTGAGGTGTAATGAGATATAATTATAAGCTGTATAAAATAGAAAGAGTCAAGTAAAGTACAAGAACAAATTAGTTTCCACCACTGGAGCCAAAACGAAGACTGAAGGTAAACTCTGCTCATCTAAATAATTAACACTCGTTCCTTTTCTACCCTTTATTTTTGATCTGTCTTTGCAGAGTCATGTGTAATACTAAAGACTGTACAGTTTGTTTTTGCACGTTAATATCCTCTTCCATAAAGATCATATTAGGAGAATATTTAGCCTCTGCAGGAGTGATGTCTTTGCCTTTTTTCTATTTCACAGATCCTCCTTTGCTGCAACCTCTAATTCCACACCATATATATCACATGAGCGATTCCAAGAGATAATATGAGCCTTCAAAAAAAAAAAAAAAGCCATCTGACAAGGTGAACAGTAAGGCATCTGAACTTAAAGTGAGATTTTCTGCTGGAGGACAGAAACGGACCCTTTGTCTCCTTCCCGGTCTCCTAATGAATTGGTTTTACCCTGTTTTAGAGCAAATTATCCTTCCCTCTCCTCCTAATTTTCCAATTTGCTGTGTCATTTATACCTAATTGAGGACCGCACTGGGGTGTATTACTCTCGCAAATAGGGTGATATAGTTTATTGAAGGTCTGCTTTATACAGAGGGCTGGTAAACCAAACATCAATTGTAGACCATACAGAAGATGGGGAATTTTCCCGCAGGCTGAGGAGCATTGCAAAGAGGCTTTAATTATTTCTCAAAGGCAATCCTGGCCATTGCTTCACCATTCATTTTATGGTCACTTTCCTTTTCTTTCTTTGATGGAGTAATGAATGGGGTGAGAATTCACTTTATTTTATCCCTGCTCTGTTGCCCTTCCTGGTATTTGCATCTCATATTCGTCTAATCAAATAAAACTAAAATAAAATAAAATACATTTTTTAAAAAGCTTGTTTTTAACTCAACCAGGTGCAGCGGAGGAATGTACGGAGGCAGGGAGCTTAGGTTAGCACCTCCACTATTCATGGCTCTCATTTAAAACTCTGTGGTTGCAGACTGTGGCTGTTCACAAAGTGTAAGTTGATGCCCTTGACACTCACTGTGCTCATAGCCAGTTGCACTTATTTACAAAATCAGAAACAGCGCTTGTTGAAACACAGAGGAGTGTGTGTAAATGTCAATGGAGACTGTTGAACCGGGAGAAATGTGTAAAAAGCCACTTTAATCTGGAATCTGACATACAGTATTGCTAAAAAACAAACTACAGTATAAGGACATGAGTTGTAGAGTGGCAGCACATGTTGAATGAATCATATTGGAATTTATGGGCTGTTTTTGGGTTATGCATCTGAAAACCCTGTCATTTTATAAACTGAATATACTGTAATTTGGTTGATCAACTGTACCTTTTATCATATAAACTCCTTATGTGCACAATTTTATTCTATTTATTCTAGTCAGTAACATAACATAACTGTATATATTGTATATTCTACGCAAGTTTTTATTTTTAATCATGTTCATTTAGAGCTTATGTTCATATTTATAACTTTACATTTGTCTCAGTTTTGTGCTGGTGGGTGTCAGCGAAAAATATCTGTCACTCCTCTTTCTCTTCATTCCCATCTGCTCGCGAATGTGATGGATTCAACCACACATGAACTTGAAACTGTAACTGAAACTGCAAAAACACTGACTTTCGTGGCTTCCATGTGTGCTTCGGCGCCGTGTGACATCTCTGTGACGGCCGCTTTGGCAAATGCAAGTCAGTGAAACAAGACCAAGACTGCAGACCCTCTTCCCCTTTTAATACGCTCAATAATTCCACTACATTACAGATACAGTAAGTGTTATAAATCAGTTCTTTGGCCTTTAAAATATGCATGCATAGGATTTGGATTCATGTGTCAGTACTGCCAAGCGCTATTATCTGACTGAATATGAACAGATATGTCCAAAAGTGATTCATCGCTCAATGGTGATGAATTCTGTAAAAAATAACGATCCTGACCATCTTCGAGGATTAAAATATGGTAGACACTGTACCGTATTTAAAATGTCCAAGTCAAAATGCAGTGTAGAATTAGCTGATGTAAACACGTAGCCAGGTATTTATAGAAACTGATTTTCCTCCACTGTTGTTTATAATGTCGTTGTCATTCAGAGAAGTTTTCATTTACACAAACTCGAATAAATACACCATAGTTTAACACACATTCTATTAGTAACTTATGTTGTTTTTAATGTCATAGTCTCTTCACCATTGGATGTGAGTCCTGGATTCATCTGTTGCTCTCATGTTCTGTTTTGTTTTGCTTTGTCTTCGTTTGTTTTTGGGTTTTTTTGGCTGCTTTTTTTGCCAGGTCATCATTGTAAATGAGAAGTTGTTCTCAATTGATTTACCTGGAAAAATAAAGGTCAAATAAATAAATAAAATAAATAGTGGGGTTAAGGTTAGGATAAACTAAGGTCACACACATAACACTGATGCGTGTTTTGATCCGTACTGTGACGTTCACACCCTAAAACTCTGTTTCCCCCCTTTGCACACACAAGCACAAAAACAGAGGTTTCCAATCCCTCCACTTTGGCTGGAGTTTTCAGAAATAACTGTTTTCAGTGACCTGAAATGGAAAAAACAATTGAGAAAATATCAGTTTTTCCAGATACTGTACTGTGTATACATGGCATCAGAGTTCCAGGTACAAACAGACCCAGATGCATCATCTCACAGGTGCCTTATACTTTAACCCATAAGGACCCAGTGTGACTTTTAATGTCAGTCCCCAAATGAATTTTTCTCTCTATTTAAACTTTCCTAAGTGATTTATCACCATTTATTATAATATTATTCTCTGAATTTTGTTAAAATCATCGATTTTCCTATGTTTAATTGACTGATCATGTAGATATAAAAGCTCAGAGGAAAGACAAAGGTTATTTAAAAACAGAGAAAACTCAATAAAAAATGACTTCTTCAGTAAAATCTATCATTAACTGAACATAAACCCAGTGTGTTCATCCACTGTCATTGATCCAACTCCATGGGATTTACTGGTGAATCAATGTTGTAGAACATGGCGGTGTTTCCACGGTAACTACGGAGCCTCTGAACATCCAGATGGGTCATATCTAATGATCATGAAAAGATGACAAACTGTATTTTACACCAATTATTTACATGTAATAATAGGATTAATGGATCAACAGTTTAGATCAGTAGGTGCTTTTAGTCAACAGTGGATGTTTGGGTCTTTATGGGTTAATATCATTAGAAAAAACCCATACCACATTAAAAAATGCATAGGTTTTTTTATTGTCTTTGGGTAAAAATTCTACCTTTTCTTTTCATCATATAATCATTCCAGTGATCTGAGAGGACAGGAGCTGCCTCCATTTGCCTGTGTTTTCAAGCCGTAGAACGTCTTCTCCAACTCCACCTAATCACAGATGTTTTCATACTTGGATAAGAAGCTTCACTTCAGGCATGAGAAAACGTCAGCTCATCTATATGTATATTCAGTCTTTTGATTGGTTTTGATTTGGACTGAGAGGAGAGAGCTGCAGAAGGAAGATGTGTAAAGTGAAAAACTCCTGTATTAGTCAACCTGCTCCTTTTGCAGCTAGTACAGGAAAAAATATCCCTTTTCATAATGAGCACAACACAATCCACTGTAATGGCATTCAGAGAAGCACTTGTTTTTTTGCCATCATGGTTTTTCTGTTAATACTTTGCCATCTGCACAGGGCATTAACACATAAAACACTGTTTCTTATACACATGACCCCTAAAAGTATGATTTTAATCCACGCCTGTTTAATGTTTACATCTCTTTTTCCAGCCACTGCATCAAACATATCACATCTTTTCAGATTTTTCTCAGTGTAATCAGCAAAAGACGTCGACCTCCTGCCTCTCGTCGGAGCAGCCCGTTATTTTCGGAGCCTAATCACAGGATTTTTTTTTTTTTATTATTATTTATTTGTTTTTGGCAGCAGATGTTCTTCTCACCCGCCCTTCCTCTGGGGTGCCTGAGTGCCATCAGGACCCTGCTGGCCACCAGACGAACACATGCCCCGAATGCATCATGTGGGGGCCGTTCAGTGCCATTTACCTCTTCCTTCCGTCTGCCACTGCACTTTATGTCCTCTCACAGCTCCCACTCACCAAAACAGACAGAACAAAGGATTCAGTGGCACTTTCGGGGCGTTTTTTTTTTGCACAGAAACACACTTAGCGAAAGACGAGTCTCGACCTTTGGCCGCCTCTGTAAGTATTGAGTGAGCGACAGTAGCGGACGGAGATATAGGCACGTGAATAAATCGATTAGTGGAGCGGCTGACGGATGGGATTTATAGGAGGCCTCGACGCTCCGGAGAATTAATTTCACTAGGAGAACACGCCTCTGCCAGGTTCATTCATCTTGGCAGGAAATTTGGCAATTTCCTCAGGTCTGGGGGCTCAATTAAGCAACAGCTCCAGCAGTTTGGGGAGGGAACAGCTTTGTTTGAGGAATATGCCACGTTCACGTGTCAGACGTATGTTAATGATAACAGATTTGAGACTCAGAGAGATGATAATGGTGAGACGCGGAGGCGAGGGCGGGGTTAAGATGAGGTTCACAGATGGTAGCTTTAAAGCAGGAGGATACAGTCAGACTTTTCTTGGCTCTTTGGGACAGGGACGGGGCTCAATCAAGGACCGGTTCCAATGGAGAACCGGTTCCAAATTGCCTGATAAGCCTTAAATCATACGCAGGGTTTTCCCTACTATTATAAGGCTTAGGCGGAGGAACCAAGCCATTCTGGGCACCACTTAAGCCAAAGTAAAATAAAATTAATGTGGAGAGCATCAAAACTAATTAAATTATTTTTCTCAGATCTAATGTTTGCAGTTTGTTCCTAATGGATTCCCTTAGCAAGTTTTAGTGCTCTTTATTGATTCTCTGCTCTAGCTTTTTTAAATGTTTGTGCAAATATATGGTAATAATCCATGTTTTTATTTTAATTGGAAATATTCATTTGATTTTCTTTTCTCACGCATTCCACCCCTGTGCCAAAGTCTTCCACAAATTTAGAGAAAACACTATAATGGACTAAAATTATGTGAAAATAAATGCACAGTTTTCAGTTAAATCACTTCATTTCTTCTTCAAATGAAAACTGCAGCCACAGCACTTCAGCATCCAAAAAACCTATGCAGAACTCTTTTTATCGACCATGGAATGTCTTTCTGACAGTTGCACATGACAAAACAATTCCAATAGCTTAATACAAAGCAAAGAAATGTTAACGTCAAATATTTCTCTAAGACTTAACAAAGAAGTATCACACATCTGTGCTGTGGTCTATATCATAGAACACTGCGGTACGATCTACAGACTTATATGTTGTGGAAATTAACACGATTACCACTGACAGGATGATTTGATTGCTTATTTTGAATGTTGAAATAACAAATGATACTTTACCCGCTAACCATTTTATGTCATTAAATAAATTTCATATTCGCTGAATTACATTTCCTGATTAAATTCAATGTTTCTAACTGACACTGAATATTATTTTGCTACAGAGGAGGATCGCTGTGACAATGAAGATATTAATTTGTATTTTTATTATATTTAAAGAAAGAAGTTATAACACAACCACAATAAATGTGTATGTTTCAACAAAAAAAGTTAAGATATTATCAGAATAAACTTGTAATATTTTAAAAAACAAATTGATCATATTTTGAGGATAAAGTCATGATATTTCAAGAAAAAACTCTATTTGTAATTTAATTTAACTCATAAAACAGGGGAAAGACTGTAGGAGATCTCCTTACATTATTCACTCAAGCTGTAACGATATGTATTCATATTTTCAGTGTTTAACTGATAATTTTAACTTTTTACACATTGAATTATGAGTAAAAACTATGATCCTTGTAACATTGTTCCTCTTTTCTCATTATTCTGGATAATAATGGTGGACTAAAGAATTCTGCTAGTATAGTTTTCCGTTGTTGTTGTGTTTTGCATGTGTTTTTTGTTTAGTCAACTACTATGAGTGCTTTTTGTACACCTTTTCACATACATTTGGAAGGTAGTCAAATTTGCAACAATAAGTCATAGCAATGAGGAAAGAACGGGCTACAGCATCACTTTAATGCATATAAAATGACCATTTCGTGTACGGGTGCAAACACAAGCAATATGCTGACACAGACAGACTTGGCAGTGGTTTCTTTGACTAAGAAAATCTAAATGAAAACAAATGCTCCACAAGTACTCTCTCATTTCATCTTTTTTTTTTACACCTTCAGACCATTGTTGGAATTACCCAAATATAACAACAGCTGAATAACAGATCTTTTCCACACCTGAGTCACATGTATTTTCTTTCCTCTGTTTCCACACTGTGTTCAGACCTGTTCTGGCTTTCTTTTTTTCCCATACAGAAAATTGATTAGCAATTAATAAAAGATTCAATAAGTATTGGACCAATGAGCAAAACAATGGCATCAATAAAATCTCATCAATGCCCTTTTCATCTGTGTTTGTCTCCTTCAAAATGACTGGCAGACCACCTCGAAATTCATGATGGCTATAGACACATGGCAAACATGAGCTCAATAAATGACTCCATCTATTAAAAGTGCAGACAGAATTAGGTGCTTTTGACTGAGGTCCCTAAGGACTCAACCGCATTGGTATTTTTAATTAAATCCATGAATAGAAAACAATGATAAGAAGGCATTTGAAAAGTAAAGCACCTGTGAGATACGAAAAAAAACCCATAAAACCTTTGGGTGCTGCTCTGAGCTGGAAACCAGTTCAGTATCTAAGATCGATTCATGCATTATGTGAGGTTTGTGTTGGAGTCCACACTGTTTTTGTTGACATCAGTCGGCTGCATATCCAAGCCAAGAGTAGACCATGAAGAAGTCTGAAGTGAGCATGACCATTTTAGTGGAGAAACCATTAGAGCAGGGATGTCAAACATGCGGCCCGTGGCCCAAAACCGGCCCGCCAAAGGTTCCAATCCGGTCCACAAGATGAATTTGTAAAGTGAAAAAAATTACACTGAAGATATTAACAGTCAAGAGTGTCAAACTCGTTTTAGTTCAGGTTCCACATACAGACCAATATGATCTCAAGTAAAATAATAGAATAATAACCTATGAATTATGACTCCAAATTTTCTGCTTGGTTTAATGTGGAAAAAAAAGGTTATTCACATCTTTTCTGTTTGGACAGTTTGCAAATGTAAATTATTTGGTAATTTAATGTTATTTTTTTGTACTAAAACAAAGAGAAATATTTGGAGTTCTCATTATTTATAGGCTATTATGTAATTTTTTTACTGGTCCGGTCTGGAGTTTGACCTCCCTGCATTAAACAGTCGAAGTCCCGCCCCTTCTGGTTGTGATCATTTTTGATCATTTAGACATATGATGTTTATCAATTTAAAAGATCATTTTATCAGTCAAGAAAGTCACAGTCTGTTGTAAAACTGTTGAAGTATCAGACTGTGAGAATACATAAATAGAGAGATGATGGAGATGATGTCACCTACTGCCTCTGCAGTAGAGTCTGAAGATGCCTCTACAGCTTCAAAATGACCAAGCACTAGACTGTTTCTAGTTTCTCCTTTAATAATTTTTCACCTCACTCTCAAAGATCAAGGTAAAATGTACCTGTTTTGGTGTTGGTGACCTTTCAAGTACCTTCGGCACCCACGTAACAACTGATACCAGATGAAGGAAAGAAATCTGGCAATGAACTGGATTAGCAAAAGGTGGACATGGACGGAGTTACCAAAAAAGAGGTCCTAAACAGAACTGCAAGGGAGAAAGAAATTCTACAGATGATTCAAAGAAGCAGAGAAAGGAAAACCTGTCTCAGTAACTTCGATTTTGGTTCAGCTGGAAGATTGCAAGGAACAGAGGCTTGTGGAGAAAATTGGTAGTTTGTTAAACACTGGATCATGATGGATTTTACGACGACGACGATGTGTATCATATGTGATGAAAGATGGAGTCTATCGAGCTATGTAACTCAAAACTACAAAACTTTTACTATCTTTGCCACAAACTGCAAGTATCTTGGCTTGTAAAATCATATTTTAATAGATAAACATAATATGTGCAAATAGGGACACAATTCAAATAGGACTGAAAAATTATATATA